>BDJD01002629.1:0-11322 GCA_002564525.1 Rosa multiflora | reverse complement strand
CATTAGACCAACTTTTCGATCATATTTTCACATATTAACCGTTTGTGTAAATTACAATTTTGGATGCCTTAATGATCACCAATTTGGCTGAAAATTTGTAGAAGTGATCTATACATTAGGACCTAAAAACTGAACGGTTAAGATGTGAAAATATGATCTAAAAGTTAGTCTAATGCCTATCCCTATAAAAGACCAAAAAAAGGGATCCCTCACTAGAAGGGCCCTCTGTATGTGTGTGTGTGTGTATATATATCATTTAAATTGTTTTTGATGATCTTGACTACCCCTCTTAATTCTAGGTCACTCAAATAATATATGACCTGCAAAAGTTTCAGGAAAAACTAAAATCACTTAACCATTTCAGTCCAACACTCTACATTTATCTTTAATGATTTGTATGCGCGCGCGCGTGGGCATGCGTATTGAGGTAAATCCATGTGTATCTTTTAATCAGCTTTCAATTTTTGGGTGATCAAGTTTAGACAAGGGCCAGTGATAGTTAATTTAAATAATAAATTAACCTTTGAATAGCTTTAGTAAAGAGCTCCAGTTCTTCAAGTGTGCCATAGGCATCATAAATGTCATCTATAATAGATGTCATGGCGGTGACTTTGCATGATGTCCTCCTAGCAAAGGAATATTGAGGTTCGAAGTACACTGACAAAACCCAGCCGAAGTAAGCTTCGGTAACCCTATCTCTTATAAACGGTAAGGTGTTTCTCACGTCCAAGTCCTTCCACCACCTACAATTAAATTACAGAACAATTTAATTGGTAGAACCAAATAGCATTTCTTAGATTTAGTAAATATGTAAGTAGTTTGATAGTTAATTAACCTTGTAATTTCACATAGTTCCTTTTGATGGACTTGTTGCAGTAGGTTGAAATCCAACTTTGCAAAAGTCAGGAGAGTCTCGTTATGTGAATCGCGTTCATGATAGATTGACAAGTAATATCTAGCTTCCACCCTTGTGATGCCCTTCCGAAGTGGCTGAATTAAGGAATGAGCTACTTGTTTCGAAAGTGGAGGGCTTAAACTGTGTTTGATCGACTCAAGATGAGTGGTGGTGAAAGCTAGAGCCTCTTCAAGTATGTCTTCTCCCTGTATCCTAAGATGGGCGGCTTCATACAAGCTTAATAGTCCTGATACATCACTCAAGAGAGATGCCTTAAATTTTTGATCATTTGCTCCCATGTACTTGTTGAACATATCTGCATTACCAAGGAATCCATTATACGAGCCTCTATATATCATATTATCTATATACAGACAAAGACAAAGAGATGGACAAATTTCATGTCAGGCTGTTATTCGTATATTGGCAGGCATGGGCATAGAAATTCAACTAAGAGTTTACGAAATCATGTCGATGCTAATATTATACGTATCAAGTAACATATACTATTTTTCCTTGGTTTAGCACTATAAAGCGAGCTATTAGAATACATACACAAATGAACAACTTACCGCATGAAACATTGTAACCTTGTTGTCTCAGCAATCGAAAACGGAGAGCAGTAGTGTAAAGGTCATCTTCACTACCATAAGAGTAGTTGTGGTGAATTTGTTTCAAAATTTCATCAATCTCATTTTCAAAATGATAGGACACACCTAGGCGTTGAATGTCATCAACCAAGTCCAATTGTTGTGAAGGATTTTTGATGGAGTCTATTAGCATTCTTTTCACCTCTTCTTTTAGTTCTCGGACATGTTGCTCAAGTTTAATGTCAACTTCCTACACAAGCAAATTGAAGAAAAGAAAAATTATATGATTTTCAGATGCTCTAAATTAACGTGCATGGCCATGCATTTGCTTTAGCCTTATTGGAGTTTTTAGCTACGCATAAGGTGCTGTACGTAAAAACACACGCGTGCGCGCACACACACACATATACATATATATGTGTGTGTGTGTGTATTCAGTAGGGCCGGCCCTGTGAGTTTAGAGGCTCAAGGCGATAATTTCTCGGCCCTAGAAAAAAAAATTAAAATTTCATAGAATAGTACCAAATGTTCAAAACAAAAGAAGAAAAAATCAATAACCCAATTTTAAAGTATCACTGAAATATGACTCGTCTTGCATTTTTAAATGCAAAGGTACTAATCAAATTTACATAATCAAGTTTTCCAATGATATCTTTTTCATTAAATTGACAATGAATTTATTACAATCATATATAGAAACGAATCAGAAATCGTTTAATTATCTAATTGAATCAAACAAATGGATGGTTCTAACAACACTTACTACTATTATGATGAACCGTCCATGTATTTCATAGAAATGAATAACTGAAAGGTCTTCAATTTGATTGATTTTTTACAAAGCTAATCTTTGTATTACGTTATACAACATGAATGGTTAGATTAGAAAATTATAAAGTTATTATGCATTAATCGACAATGGGGTGAATATGCTCATTCACCCTAGGGGTGAACTTAAGAATTGTTCTTTACATAATCAAGTTTTCCAACGATATCTTTTTCATTAAATTGACAATGAATTTATTACAATCATATATAGAAAGCCTCGGGCATATAGCAAAAAACTAAATAGTACATGTATTGAATGGATGTCAGTGCATCAGAAACACAAATAGAGAAGGAAAAAGCTAAAATTTCTTCCACGCAAAGTTCTTATCTTTTTTCCTTTCTAGAAGAAAATATAAATTCAACTCTTCAATCCTTAAATTCAACTTTTTTAACTGGCCCTCTCCTAGTTTGCTAGTCGCCTTCTGCCCTTCTCCTTCTCCTTTCTCTTAATTTCCTTTTGATTTTGATGCTTGAAGTTGCAGATTGAATATTTAAATTCAAGTTTCAACTATAAAGGTCTCGACTTCAACAAAGGCTAAATTGATATTTGAGAAAGGGAGAGGAGTTGTCGCTGCTTTGTGTGTAACAGCGACACAACTCTTCATATCTTTTTTTTTGTTTTTTTGTTGCAGGCCAACCTAAAATTATTTTTGAGGCCCCTTAAAATGGAGGCCCTAGGCCTGGGCCTGCTTCGCCTAGGCTCAAGGCCAGCACTGGTATTCAGGTCAGATCAGAAGCGGATGTCCGCACAGACACAAAAGTGCAGCCGTCCCTCCTCCAGCCTCGATTAGGCAACGGTTTCAGGCACTGCGGTTGCCGGACGAACCCTCTGGACATCCCGGACGACGTCACCATCAAGACGAAGGCTTAGCTGATCGGAATCGAAGGGGTGCACGGCGAGCTCGCTTGAAACAATGGAAGCCCATCGAGGTCGACTTCGAATTATTCATCGACGACTACAACGACATGTAGAGGCTCGACATCGAGGCTTGGTTCGGCACCGGTAACCGCAGCGCCGCCTGATCGAGACCGGAGGAGGGACATCTACACTTTTGTGTCTGTGCTGACGTTCCCTTCTGAACGGCTCTGTATATATATATTTATAGCTTACATGGTATTGCAATGATGCAAAACAATAAAATTATGCCCAACTGAAACTTTAGAATTAAAATCAATATAAGTATATATTATTGGAAATTGCTAACTTAAAGAAAAATATGCGCTTCTACATATAATATGTATTTCCTACCGTGGTAGCATAAGAGAGAAAATGATCACCCCAAACGCTTGGGGTAAAATTAGCTGAAGGTCGCTTAACATCAGTAACGGTATCTGGCCTTTGAGCTTGAGATGCTAAAATTTGGAGAGACATTTTCTTGTATGAATGGCTTTGCGTGAGTAGAAGAAGTTTGAAAGAATATATATAAATGCTAGAGCCAAAAATAGAAAAAGACAAAAGAAAAACTAAAAAAGGTAAAAAGTCGAATGTGCTGGCTGCACGTGTTATTTGATTAATTAAAGCAAAGTAGAAAAAGACAAAAGAAAAACTAAAAAAGGTAAAAAGTCGAATGTGCTGGCTGCACGTGTTATTTGATTAATTAAAGCAAAGTAGAAAAAGACAAAAGAAAAACTAAAAAAGGTAAACAGTCGAATGTGCTAGCTGCACGTGTTGATTGACTAAAGCAAAGGGCTGCCCTTGCTTTGATCTTTTTTCTTACTCCCATTTTATTTTATTTTTTAAAGATTTTTTTTTCCTTACCTCACATGCCTTATCCACTCCTCTCCAACAGGTGAAGACCAACAGCCATCCAAACCCTATCATCTCGTCTCTCTCTCTCTCTCTCTTCCTTACCTCACATGCCTTATTCACTCATCTCCAACAGGTGAAGACCAACAACCACCCAAACTCTATCATCTCCTCTCTCTCTCTCTCTCTCTCTCTCTCTCTCTCTCTCTTTTTTCCTTACCTCACATGCCTTATTCACTCATCTCCAACAGGTGAAGACCAACAACCACCCAAACCCTATCATCTCCTCTCTCTCTCTCTCTCTCTCTCTCTCAACGTACTAAAACCAGCCATTAACACATATATAGACACATGACATGCACCAGCAATAAATTAGCCACCCACTGCCTCTTCAGGTTACGATTGGGACGTGGTGTCTCATATGGTCAAGTTGTAATTTGGAGGAGCTCCCGTTTGGATTGGGATCTTGATCAAGAACCCAAAATAAAATCCACCAATATTGCTGACTGCATCTCCGTACTTATCTTTATGTTATTCTGAATAATTCTTCTAGAGAGACCCGCATCATATATAGCAGAAAGATCGATATATATCCATGTTTTCAATTTATTAGATTTGAATAGTTTTTTGTATGTTTGATTTGTATCAAAGAACGACAACCCATCATATTTATCAAAACATGAAAGGCTCTCTAATGAATTAATTAAACATACATATATAGCAGCCTTCCCACCTTCTCCTTTACAATATATATAGCTTATAGCTATGATTATATAACAATTGGTCAAGATAATAAAACTATATTATCATATCACTTCGGATCGAATTAAGTTATCACCTAAAATTTATGTTTGTCCATTAAGTTGACTAGCTAGATCTGACTATATCTGACTATAAGATTGAAGTTGCTCTAACATATATGGCTGGTCTGATGTAGAACTTTAGCGTCAAATTAATTGTTTAGTGTTATAGAGTTGTCTTGATCAGCATTAGTCCTTAGTCTATATAGGGTTTAACCACTCTCATTTGGATGGATTCTTAATTTTATGGTGTAACCTGTCTAAAAGCGCGCAATTGAAACCTTATGTAAACTAAAGGTCCTGTTATAATTACTGTTAGTTAGTATTCCAAATTACGCTTTTCATTTGCACATTGCTTTGGTCCGAAAGAACCTGTGAAGTCTACCTTTGTATACTACTAGGTCTATAATTTGGGTACTTAGTCTTTATATAGTCGCTAATTAAGAGTGTTTATCCTTGTATCATGTCTCAACGATCTCAAGTTTTAATCCTCACATCCTGTACATACATGTAAATTGAAAATATAGAATCTACACATGCCACACATGCAGTAGTCTTCCTCTTATTTAAATTTTTTTTTCTCGGAGAATTCTATATATACATGAAATCTGCGTTGAAAACCTCAGTTCACACAACAATGTCGACTAGTTATGGGAAATTACCTCATCACCAAAAAAAGAAGAACAAAAATCACAAGAAAAACAAATTAAAGAAGAAGGAGCTACATATGGATACAAGAAACTGATTAATTTAGACGAGAAGTAAGACGAGTAAAGTCTTCTACTCCACACGGAAGTGTAATGCCACCCATTTGATCAAAACCAAACTCCTCGGCAGCCTTGAGCAGCAAGTCTTGGAACATCGGTTGCTTCAAGTATGACATAGGAACCACAAACCGCTCCTTCTTCTCTTCTTCTACCCCTACATAAATTGCGAAATGACCTTTCGGCGGCACATCATCAACATTATTACTAGTAGTACTGCTGCACCTTATTTGGTTCTTAGACGACGTCGCTGCATGCCGGCGCAGCTGCATAATGTGCTTAGTATGAACAACCATCTCTTGCAGTCGAATCCCCATTTTCCTTCTCAGTTCTCACACTAGCGAGATGTACCACAAAGCTAGAGGAGGCGATCGAGTTTTATTTTTTTGCAAGCTAGCTATAGTTGAGTAGTTTAGAATCTTTTAGATGGATGGGTTCTCCGAGCATTTTGTAAGGTATATATAGGAACAATTTTAACTATATTATCATCACCGGCCTTTGTCCTATTGCATATATGATAGAATTAATTTCTAGGGTTTGTGGGAGTTGGGACTGAATTTGGGTCCGTTCAGAAATATACATCAACAGAGCTATAATTCGCACACTGTTTTTCACAAACCGGTTGCCCCTTCAACAGATAAGGATATGTAGTTTGATCAAGTGGAAAGAAAAGGACAAAACTAAAGTGAAAAATATTCCAGATGTATAATCTCCAAAATTATTCGATTTATCTATTCCTTAATTCACC
Source organism: Rosa multiflora (assembly GCA_002564525.1). Taxonomy (NCBI): domain Eukaryota; kingdom Viridiplantae; phylum Streptophyta; class Magnoliopsida; order Rosales; family Rosaceae; genus Rosa; species Rosa multiflora. The sequence goes on along the minus strand of BDJD01002629.1, from coordinate 4,950 downwards.
AAAATGTAGAACAGTACTACTCTAACATAGTATCATATGCAACGGAAAAATTAAAGAAAATTAAGTTTAAACCATTTACATTATTAAAAAAGACGTAGGTATAATTCCTCATTTATATATGACACAACTAAAATCTTGAGACAAACTATGATACTGTGATGTTTATCATACACTCATTTTACATATATATATTTGAACAAAAATTATAATTATTTGAATTAAAATTACAATATTGACTAAGATTACATAAAATATGACTCAACATTACTGCTTTGACAACAAATTAATTTGTTGTCACATTTATAAATATGTGTATGAAATATGGGTATGTATCATAAAATTTTCCCTAAAACCCTATCCTGGTTTGGCACAAGTTCTGGATGAGTCGATGATTGAATGCTACTGTTGGTTAAGACTTCAAGCTCAAACAATTATACTTGATCAATCTTGTTATTTAATGCTCGCTATTATTGGTGATGATCGAGTACGTATTTGCATATTCTGCTCACATCTCTCTCCAGTAGTTAGTTAGAAGGAAATAACATATCTTACCTATATTCTTTCTTTCTTTATTTGGTGGATTCCTTTCAACCAAAGGAAAATTGAATCCCAGCGGCATGGCAACAGTTAAGGATTTTCAAAGCTAAGTATAGCGGCATGGCAACAGTTAAGGATTTTCAAAGCTAAGTATAGCGGCATGGCAACAGTTAAGGATTTTCAAAGCTAAGTATAGCGGCATGGCAACAGTTAAGGATTTTCAAAGCTAAGTATAGCGGCATGGCAACAGTTAAGGATTTTCAAAGCTAAGTATAGCGGCATGGCAACAGTTAAGGATTTTCAAAGCTAAGTATAGCGGCATGGCAACAGTTAAGGATTTTCAAAGCTAAGTATAGCGGCATGGCAACAGTTAAGGATTTTCAAAGCTAAGTATAGCGGCATGGCAACAGTTAAGGATTTTCAAAGCTAAGTATAGCGGCATGGCAACAGTTAAGGTTACTGTACCAAAAAAAAAAAAAACTCTTTTTAGAGGTCTTTCAGGAAACTAATCACATGGGTTTACTCGTCCAAGCTTATCAATGGAATTTCCAAGAGAAGAAAAACATCTAGAATGTATATAATCCCGCTATTTTAGAACAATTCGCACAAAAGAAATTCTTAAACACATGAAAAAGTCTATCAAAACCCCTAACAAGTCAAATAAAGCCATTCTGAAACAAAACATATGGCGGCTACTAGTTGTCTACACTACACCAAGAAAGGCCTTTAATGATGTTCGAGAAATGTCATTGAAAACTAGACGACACTTTTGAAAAATTTCACCTAATGTATATTATGATACTTAAAAACGTATCTGAAAGAAAGCATCAGCTATGCAAGAAAAACGTCCTCTAATCTAAAACGAATGTCATCTAATATCTAACAAGACATGTATAAAACATCCGTAAGTCGAAGAATGTCATCTAATATTAGATAGCTCCTTTTTTTGTGTGGTCATAGTTCAATAAGTTAGTCCTTAGGGACAGCTAGGACCCAGGTATATAGAGGGAAAAGGACTACATTAATTAAATTCCAGACTTTTATATCGCACAGCCACAATTATAACATTTGATTCAACAGAGAAAAAAATCAAAAAACAAATTGAATCATAACCAAGGACCCCAAAACAAATTAAATTCCCTACTTAAATAAGTTAAATATCTCAAATTCAAATTCAAATTTAAAACCCATAGTTCAGTATCTCAAAATCAAAATTCCGGTATTGTTTTAGGGAATCAGAAATTGAGAGAAATTTGTTGTGTATTCTCATTGATAATATGAGCCTCTTTATATAGAGGATTAAAATACATAGAATCTAAATCATACAAGGAAAGTAATCGTACATTGAATAGGAATCTAGATCCTTCTAATTTAACCCTATTACCACTAGGTCAAGTAACCTAGAGTTTGGGCCAAACACAAATTAGGGTTTACTTGAACACTCCCCCTTGTGTTACCCAAACGCGGTGCTTCTCTCGTTGCCTCATTAAAAACCTTGCCGAGTAACAAAAACCCAGTGGGACAAAAATAACCTCGATCGAAGGGGAAAAAGAGCACAACACACCCTTCACGATTCGAGATGAACATGTAGATATCTCCCCCTAATGTCTGCGCCTCCCCCTGATGACTATGATCATGGGAGTTCAGATAATTTCCGTAAGCCAATTCGTGCCACATGTTTCTCGAACGAGGATTTAGGCAATGACTTAGTAAACAAGTCTGCCACATTGTCCTCAGATCGAACCTGGTTTACTTTGATCTTGAGGAGCTTCTATTGTTGCTGATTGTAGAAGAATTTAGGTGGTATGTGCTTGGTGTTGTCTCCTTTGATGTAGCCTTGCTTCATTTGTTCAATGCAAGCAGCATTATCCTCATAAATGCTTGTTGGCTCATCTGTGTAGACTTCAGGACCACAATTTCTTCGAACATGCGTAACTATGGGCCTAAGCCATATACATTCATGAACTGCTTCGTGAAGAGCAATAATATTTGCATGATTCGAAGAGGTAGCGACTAAGGTCTGCTTTGTTGACCTCCAAGATATCGCGGTCTTTCCCATGGTGAAAACATAACCAGTTTGGGAGCGACCTTTGTGTGGGTCAGAGAGGTACCCAGCATCAGCAAAACCTTCCAAAACACTTATATCATTTTGGGATGGGGAGAAGGAATGTAGTCCGCCATGTGTGGCGTCCTTGGCACTCGATGGGTCCGAATCCATCGTCTCTATGTAGGGATAGCACAAGCCCATATAGATCGTACCATTTAGGTATCGAAAGATATCTTTAACACCAGTCCAATGGCGTCGTGTTGGCGCAGAGCTATATCTAGCTAGCAAGTTCATAGCGAATGAGATATACGGTCTTGTGCATTGTGCTAAGTACAATAATGCGCCTATTGCACTTAGGTAGGGCACTTCTGCCTCTAACACTTCTTCGTCGTCCTATTTTCGACGAAATGGATCATTCTTTAGATCAAGACTACAGACGACCATTGGGGTGCTTGAAGGCTTAATCTTGTCAGTGTTGAAATGTCTAAGCATCTTTTGGGTATAAGCTGATTGATGAATCAGGATACCATCTCTACGGTGCTCAAGTTCTAAACAAAGACAAAACCTTGTTTCCCCAAGATCTTTCATCTCAAACTCGGATTTCAAGTGTTCAGTGGTTTCCCTTAACTCTTTAAGGGTGCAATTATGTTCATATCATCGACATAAACCGCTACTATTGCAAATCCGGAACTTGTCCATTTTATGAACACACATGGGCATAGTTCATTGTTGACATATCCCTTTCCAATCAAGTAGTCACTTAGACGGTTATACCACATCCGTTCGGATTGTTTCAATCCATATAGTGATTATTTCAACCTTATAGCAAACGCGCTCCGTGGTTTAGAGTTACTTGATTTGGGTAACTGAATTCCATCTGGAATCTTCATGTATATCTCTGTATCTAGATCCCCATATAGATACACAGTAACCACATCCATAAGCAGCATGTTCAGTTTTTCGAAAACTACCAAACTGACAAGGTAGCGGAAAGTTATGACGTCCATTACGGGCGAATAGGTCTCCTCGTAGTCGATTCCAGTGCGTTGTGAGAAGCCTTGCGCCACAAGGTGAGCTTTGTATCTTACAATCTCATTTCTCTCATTACGCTTTCTAACGAATACCCATTTGTGAGCAACTGGTTTGGTGTTGGGCGGTATTGGCACAACTGGTCCGAATACCTTTCTTTTCGCTAAAGAATCAAGTTATGCCTGGATCGTTTGTTGTTCATTATTGTTCCATGGCTAATATTTCTCTCGAGTAATATCAACTTAATTGCTATTCTTTCCTAGTGAAAGTATAGAGGCATGGAAAACATCCACACACTCCAATAATATCCGGCAACTATTCGTCCATTCTCTTTTTAATACATGAAGCTGGAAACAAAGTATAATAGAAGAGGAGGACATCAACTTTACCTCTTATGAAAGAAAAATTACAATGAACATAAAACTGAAACAGTAAGATAGAGCAAAAAACAAAGTGCAAATACAACCAAGAAACAAGCTCTGGAAACCAAAGTAAAGATTCAAAATGGAAAGAAGCACATGAACCTGAGAAAATAAGCAGCAACCATAAGAACATTAACTAAACCAAAAATGGGCAAATACACACGAATTCTGAGAAGATTAAAGCTGTAAAGGCTAGCAGCTAATGTGACAAAGATAACCTAAACAGACAATTAAGAAAAAATATAGTAGTAAGATTAAAGTATTTAAGAAAACCTGGAACTTATAAACTTTTATCTTGCTTTAGTAGAAAATGCATTATTATAGACACCAAATTCACATGGCACATGAAACTTGATTTGCCATAAAGTCGGGAAAACTAATCATCAACCATCGTCAACTACATCAAAGAGTACAAATCAAAACTTTGAAGTTGCAGTATGCATTAAAAATTCTCCAATTGTAATAAACAGCCTTTGTAATTAAACCAAATTAATTATAACTTTTCGTAATCCGTAGAGCTTGTGGACTTTGAAAGCCAAATGATTCTGCAGCACCAAAGATGTATTAAGAAGGTAACTACAGAAAAACATGATCTCTTACATAAGTAAAAGGCGAATTAAGCTGATTAGTCGTCATATTGTCGTTATGAACAAAGCCAGTGAAAGAAAAAGAACAAAAAAAATTAACTCACTGTACTTCTATGTGAAAAATATACAAAAACATAAAAAAAATTAAGATACCATCAAATCCGATCCACAGACTTGATCTTCAAGATTCTGTGGCAGATAGTAATTCCCTTGAGTAATTCACCCTTTGAGCACCTCAGAACCAATAGTAGAGATATAAAGATGACAGACAAGTACACAACAACAACAACAACAAAAACTGAAATTTGCATAACTATTGACAGAAGCA
>BDJD01002628.1:29138-40409 GCA_002564525.1 Rosa multiflora | reverse complement strand
GTCACAAACTGAAAACTCTAAAACTCCTCACAATGTCAATTTGCAGAAAGTGTTGATGTCTAGTTCAATAAGGTCTTACACATTTGTCACCTTAGCCCTTTCACCCCCATCTTCCCCATCGCCAAGAGCACCCCCTTTGTCCTCAGCCGGAGTGTCACCAGTGCCAGACTTACCTTGCTGGTGGTCGTCGCTCAGTGCCTCAGTAGGTCCGTCTCCCAATACTGACCCACTTGCTTGGTCGACTCCTCCACTGTCCAATCCCTCAACTTCATGGCCAGACAGGGCAAGACTTGGACTTGCATCAGCAGGTGTAGCCTTGGAAGGACTACCCTTGTTTTCCGAAGGCACAACATCAACGCCCAATGAAACTGCCCATTCCATACCCTTCTCACCAAAATGCTCTACACATAGGTTGAGCAAGTCAGCATACCCCTCTGAGTAGCTATTCTCTAAGAGGTCCTTGTACTCTTTAGAATCCTGGAACTCCCTCAATATATTGTTACGACCAGCCCTGGCCTTGCCCCTGAGACCCTCAAACCTCTCTCTAAGGTCTTGGACTTCCACCTCCAAATCCTTGTTTTTCTTACACTCTTTGGCCTTAACCCTGAGTTCCTTTTCTAGGCCCTTAACCTTTTCTCCCAGCTGGTCAACCTCTGTTTCTTTCTCCTTAAGCTTTTTGTGATAATCCTCCATTTTAGCCACATCTTTCTTCTTTTGACCCAACTGAGTCTTGGTTGGCCTGAGCTCCTTGTTGATTGCAAGCACCTGGGAGTCCAAGTCACGAATCCTCTCCGCCATCTTGTCAATTATGAGATGATTCTTCAAATTGGCCTAAAAAGAAAAGAAAAAGGGTCATACGTACAATAGATGTGAACCCTGGCATGTCAGCAAAAAAAATATATATATATATATATATATATATAAATAAAAATCATCATCAGTACCAAAATCAAAGAACTCTTAGCCCAAAAAAAAAAAAAAAATATATATATATATATATATATATAAATAAAAATCATCATCAGTACCAAAATCAAAAAACTCTTAGCCCCTTCCATAAGGGAATCAAGTTCTCCTTCGAGTTCACCCGTCCCAAAATTTGCGGTATAAGTCTTAGTATCGACAAGCCCCATCATGTCCCCAACATAATCAGAAAGAAACTCTGGAACGTCAACTTGACGGTGGTGCACACCCGGAGTGTCAACTCGCTGCCTAGCCTTGGACTGCCGAGTCTCCTTCTTCGCATCTTCCATGAGATTGTCAACCTCGTCATCCACCCTCGTTTTCTTCTTCAGAGGGTCTTGCTTACCCTGCACCTCCTCACTCATTCTTCTTTTTCCCGAGATTTTTTTCAAACGAATCGATGGGAGATCTGACCGTTGCCCTCCTAAATCCAAGAGGTGATGGAAGCCTCGGTGGTCGGGCCCGAAACTTGGGACTTGAAGGCCTAGGTGAAGACACGCCTTCATTGGAAGGGACCAAAGGTCTGGGCACAATTGGCCCCTTTATGGCTTGACGTTGCTGGTGAATCCTTGCACGAAGTCCAGGATCATTCTTGTCAAGTGTCATATCTGCATTAAAAAAAAAAAAACAATTAAGACATAATGTATAATCAAAGACCAAGAGTCATTAAACCAGGGACTTACTTCTAGCTGGAGCTGCTATCCCAAGTCTCGCCAATTTCGCTTCTGTGACAATTGTCTTGAAACGTCGCTCCTCCCTCGGAAGATCAAGTAAAGTTTCAAATCTCTCCTTCACAACTCTAGAGAGAGAATTCAGTTTCCACCACTTCCCTGCAAAATCAAATAATTGTAAGTTTTAGGACACGATACATATGTATGAAAATAAAAGACATGAGAAATTTCTCATATAACTAACTTAACCTGCATCCTTAAAATGGGTAACAATGTTGGGGGCTGGAACTCCACCACTAGAGGTGGACGCCCATCCCTTAACATAAAACCACTTATTCCTCCAAGTTTTAACCACGGATGGAAGCTCAAGTACAATGGTAGGACGTTGAGGGACAATACAATAAAAACCCTCAATAGGATCTTTGGTCACTGATATGTTCTTAAGCCGCAAATGATAACGAAGAACTTCAATTGGTGGGTCACAACTGAATTTATCATTCCACAATGCTATCAAAGCAATAATCACTCTGTAGCCATTAGGATTAATTTGAGCTGGAGCAACTCCAAGCTCACTCACCCAACCATGCACGGAGGGCTGGAACGGTATCCTAATACCTAATTCTAGCATGGCTGGGTATAGAGTAACAAACCCATCCGGAGGAATACTAGGCAGCTCATCATCCCCAATCAATCTTAGCTTTACGGAGTCAGGTATTTGATAGTTCCACCTCAGTTCTCTTAGAGCGTCAACACTGGTCTCGGTCATCTCCTGGTCAGCCGTCCACGGAGAACGAGCAGCCTTATATGCCAACAGCCGTCTCCTAGCCTCTGTCTGCATTTTTCTACTCAACTTCGACCCACCATAATCACTCTCCACCTCACTATTGCTGCATAATCGTCCAGAGGAAGCGCCCCGGAGACTAGGTCCAGATAACACGCCAACCGAAGTCACACGACCACGGCCTCTCCCACTCAACATTCGACGTCCCCCTTTGAAGGAGGAGCCACTAGACTCCGAACACGTAGTAGAGGAACCCCGACTGCCAGACTCTAATCCCTGACCTACAAACTCCTTCTCTAACCCATGCACACCCAAGTTTTCCAACGACCCAGTAGACGTCCCCCCCTCATCAGAACTAGATGTTGATCCCTGAGAAGACTTGTCGGAATCACTAGACGATGAGGATTCATTACTAAAACTGTAATCTCCACTTGTGAAATCCTCCATAAAATCGTAAGTCTTCGGGTTCCCTTTCCTAAAAAAAAAAGAAGAAGAAGAAGGGGAAGCCATTAAGGAAGAGTATTCCTGAAATTTAAGCGGTTTACTACGCCTCCTCTATCCCACCCTAAAGCCCCAAACATGTATCACCAACATAAACCCACAACCAATAGCTAATTTAAAAAACGTTCCTATCTCCGACTCACCAAAAGAAGCCAACTATCAGCTTTTCCCTAAGGGTTAAAGCTTCAAGCTTTCAAAACAAGTTTCAGATAAATAAAACTTTCACAGATCCACAAACCCAAAGCAAAACGAGAAAACAAGGAGAAAATGAAACAGAAACTAGTACCTTGAAAGGCTGGGGAATCGTAGAACTTCCAGCGAAGAGGAGGATGATATCGACCTCTCTGGTACGATGTCAACACTTTCTGTTCTTTCTTCTCTTAAAAATAACCACACCAAGTCCTTAGTCCTCCTCAAAGAAGAAGAACAAAAACGCTTCGATTCAAGAGAGAAGGCGAAAGGTAAGAGAGAGAGAATAAACAGATAAAGAAAGAACAAAAAACGTAACATGCAGGCCTAGTTCATAATTAAGGCCTAGGTTAGTCAGAAGGTTGGAATCCTGGCCCTTAATTCCTATTATCACCCAGCCTTAGATGGTGACAAATGGCAATATCACCCTTTCCACTCAACCCCCATTTCGGCTGCCCAAGGTGGTCTTATCAACCACATAAAAAGGCATCTTTTCAAAATATTCAATTATATATATAAATACACATAGATGAGCCCACATTTAAAATTTTGTTCTTTCAAGAAGCAATCTTTCAAAACTCTGACCGTACATATCCAACCCCACTTTCACACTTTCAAACAACATATATGCATGTTTATGTTTGTGCTTGCATACTCCTGGCCCCACCCCAAATCTATGGCACGTCATGATCAAGCAAAGTAACCCTATATGTTCGAGAATCGGGTATTCACACCTAGTTTGATTATTTTATAGACGTGAACGTGTGAACATGCCATATATGTTGTTAATCCATAGTTCAATATTTTTTCTGAAACAATCTCACTACTTAGATATAAGTAACTAAGAATAAATCATCTCAGATCGTTTCAAAAAAAAAAAAAGATAAAAAAAAATAAAATATATATATATATAGATAATACATATATATATGTATATCCTTTTGTAAAAAATTTTCAAAAATGTTCCTCCTTATGAAATTATGTTCACTTATAAAATATTATAATTTTAGAAGAACTTTCGCCCCGCAAAAAACAAGAGTTTGCAAAACCACCCGAAAGAGCGAACCAAATCCCGCGAGAATTGATAAAGTTCCCCGCCCAACACAAGACCCGGTTGGCCGAGGCACTGGGGGCTTGTTCGTGTCGGAATTTGGACAGGATAATGTCTATGACTTTTCAAACCTTGTACACGTAGGATGCGTTGAAAAGTCAAAGTGTCCACGAGGGATCCTGACTTTTCAACGATAACAAAATGATAAATGTCGAACAAAATGTTCAATCGTACATTAGAACTAAATAGATCTCAGCCTCGACTTCCAACCCTCGTTACTTGAATGTCGTGGGTCTTAGAGCTGGGAGATCACTCCTATAGCTCGGTCGTCACCCAAGCATGCAATGTCATGATCGACCAGCACTGCTCCGTTGGACTATCAAAGCCTCCTCCTACATGAAATTGCTCACAAGGGCTTGATCTACTCGAATCTCACCTAACTGGACAAGTGTCACAATCCCATGTCCAGCATGGCCATGAACGTGGGTTAAGGGCGATGTGATTAGAAGAAACCACAAAATGGTGACATCTGTCACCCACTCTGCCGAACCCATGCTGATGGTATGTCAGAAAGGAGCTGACACCCTTATTTTCGGGGCCAAGCCCATACCTCAATAGTGCACCTCAACCACCTCCAAGCCCTATAAAAAGAAGGACTCTTCATTCATTCAGGGGCGCTCGGATCTTTGGATCACTTTCGAATATACAAAAAGACTTCTCCACCTTCTCACTTTATGATTTGATCATCAGAGCTTGATAGGCCAGCACCACGTTGATGCCTAATTGAGTTACCTTCTTCAATTCTCTCTTCAATATCAGGATCAGTTTCACCTTGGACATCCAAGACGGTGGCAGATCATACGCTGAACCGACCAGTCAACCCAATGGAGAGGAGATAAACCCCACATCTAAGATCCTACCCCACCCCGGATTTCAACGGAACCCTATTGACTTGATGCAAACGAAATTTTGCATCAACACAATGGTACTTACATAACCTTCTCTCTCGCTTGAATATAAGCTTGAGAACTCTGATCCGAAGTGTTTGCAATGTTTTCGAATTTGAGAAACGTGCACGTGCATTTTATGCAGAACCACTTGATCATCTTAGCCCAAATGATTTTATAGAAATGATGATAGTTGATGGTTGCTTTCTACTAGAACTATTAAAGAAGTTCTTCTGTGAGGGATATAAGCGTTGTCATAAGAAAATTTTTGTTCCAGCTGAAGTACTACATATTGAGAATGATCCTATATTCAACATGGATTGCATGCTTCAATACCTCTGCCATGACCTTATGCTGCTAGAAAATCAGCTGCCTTGGTTTGTTCTTGAGATTTTATATCGTCTGACTGTTGAAGAATACATCTACTATCCATCACTTAGCACAATGGTGCTCCTCACCTTTAGCTCACAAGGATCACTACTGCACAATGTCGAGTCCTATCTTAGTCACAATGGTCTTGATGATGGTGATGATGAGGATGAGGATGAGGATGATGCTATCTTGCACATACTTGATCTGATAAGAAGTACATTAGTTTTTCGATTTAGAAAGGTGAAGTCTTTGCCCTGCTTATCACAAGTAAAGTTGCCTCCAGCCACTACTCTCTCGGAGGCAGGTGTTGAATTCAGAAGGGCTTGTATGGAAGGCATGATGAACATAGATTTCAAAGACGGCGTGTTTACAATTCCACAACTGCCAATTGCAGAGATGACAGAGCCACTGTTGAGGAACATAATTGCCCTCGAGCAATGTTGTCATGGACGATCACATAAAATAACTTCCTATGTTATTTTGATGCATAGCCTCATTGCTTCCAGCAAGGATATAGATTTTCTTTGTGAGAAAGAAATATTCCTCAACTGGTTCAGCTCTGAAAATGCTTACAAGATCTTCAACAAGCTTTACGATGATACGTTCCTCAAGAACTTCTACTATGGGGAACTATGTGCTGAAGTGAACAACTATTACAACGTTTCGTGGAACAGGTGGCTAGAAAAATTGAAACGTGATCACTTATCTAACCCATGGAAGATTACTTCTTTGGTTGCAGCCTTTATTCTTCTAGCTCTCACCTTATTGCAGACCACATATACCATTCAGCAATACTATTCTCCTCGTCAGTAATTAATGTTTGTTACTAGTTTACTTTGTGGTATTCATTTCCTTATTTGGCAATGTATCTTGATGTAGGGGATTTCAAATAAAAGTTGGATTTGCATATGGATGAAGTTCCAATCAATAGTAGGTTCTGTCATCAATATATGAGATGCCTTTAACTTATAATTTCACAAGTCTTTTATCATTTCGATCCTTTCCTTAAACTGTTGAGCATGATCTGGTAATAAATTACATACAACAAAACTATTGTATATACAACAATTGTATTCAGGACTAACTACTAAAGGAGAAAAGAAAGGAGAAAAGAAAGGAGAATATAAAACTTATGCAACTCTCATATAAAGAGGTACTTTATAGACCAGAAGAAATGATATATATATATATATATATATATTTATATATAAAAACAAATACCAAGAATTGTAATGTTATTAATTTGTTTAGAACTGTAAATGCTAAGGTCCTTCGGAAAGCAAATTTCTACATTACTCTGTTTGCAACTAACTAATCATTTCATTTTCCGGTCCTTTGCTTTGTCCCTTACGTAGGGTACAGGTCAGTACTTGTACCATTACATGATTAATAGATTACAACTGGTTGTCAACTTGTTACATGGAACAAGTGGCTGGAAAAATTGAAGCGTATTGTTGGAGAGAAAAGATCCCACATTGGAAAAGTGACAAATAAAATATAACTTATAAGTGGGTGGATCTCATCCAATTGTACCGAGGCCTTTTGTGATTAAAACCCAACACCTATCGGGTGATTAAGTTAGGACAATATCGGTACAATGGTGGGCCACGGGCCACGCTTGTCGCTGAGCGGGTCTCTCACCCAATTGTACCGAGACCTTTTGTGACTAAAACCCAACACCTATCGGTGGTTAAGTTGGGACAATATCAGTACAATGGTAGGCCACGAGCTACACTTGTCGCTGTTTAACACGTATTACATTAACCATTCCCAGAGGTCAGTCTTTAGCTCTGACTTATTTTTACAATTTCTCTTATAAGAAACAACCTAACAATGACCGATAGTCCTTTAACTAAAACTGAGGAAAATTTGCGACTTGAAAGAAAAATAGAGAAGCAAGCTATCAGGTATTTTACTATTTTGTATCCCTGAGATATTTATTCGATATGCATCTGTAGTGTTCTGATTGTCCGTGTCACTGTGTGCATGGAAAAGATATATCTGGAGGTACTTTTCGCAGTTGCCTTCATTTGGTTGACCTCACTGGAAATGAATGGGTGGACAAATCTAAATTACGGGAGATAGGCTCATAGAGCCATGGAGACACAGTATGTCAACATGTCGATATTATTACAGCTGGGCTCAGAAGATTTCTCACATCTTCTGTTGCTAGGCTCCTAAGATTGGTAACACCGCTTGCTGTTGTTTTGTACTTTATTTTCTGAGTTTCTTTTTGGATGCCAAACCCCTGGCTTAATCCTATCCGAATTCCCCTCTATTTTTCACCACTTGGTAATTGGGATAACCCAAAGGGCATATGCTTAGTATTATCTTGTATTTATTCCTAAGCTTGATCATGCCACTATAAATGCTCTATTTTTGTAACATTTACAAGTGTGAGATATTAAGGGAACTGTTTGCATCATTTTGAAATTAAACCATCATATGATATATTTAACGTATGACATGTATACAATTGCCTTAAAAGTGATAAAATGAGTCCTCAAAATCGTAATATTAGTCCTCAAAATGGTAACATGAGTCTTTAAAGTGGTAAATTTAAGGAGTGCATGTACTGATACAATTTCTTTTTCGGATGGGCACAGCAGGTGGACAAGCTAAAACTTTGATGCTTGTTCACGTCCAGAAGAAGACTCTTTCACTCTTTCCCTCTTTCAGTGAAAAAGTTAGTACCACGAAATTTGCTCAGATGTTTTCCATTGCTTAACTTGGTGCTGCTTGCGCAAACAAGGAGAGTATGTATTCAACTCAAAGAACATGCAGACACTTTTTACTAAATTTGGTGTGCCTTGCCTATATATTCTTTGTTTTTTTTTTTGTTCCATGTTCTTTTTGTTCTGGGACTGTTTAATTCCTTCATCTATTTTCATTCCGTAATTTTGGAGTATTAGAAAACATTACGTACAACTGTTTGGAACTTAAACTTGTATTTCAAATTTTGCAGATTGAGAGCCTGAAAAAGACGTTAAGCTTAGCTGAGACAAGCTAGTGTACTGGTGGGTATGAGATACCCTCATGTACAAGTATTTGAACCAAAATTACAACATTGAGAACAAAAGTTACCATATTCATTTACACTATTTACATATAGTTAAACATAAATTACAACATTGACAACGAATTTATTCAAAAGCTTGTAAAAATGTCGTAAGAGGTGTAATTATCATTATTAATTAGAACTAAGATTACAACATTGACAACGAATTTGTTCAAAAACTTATAAAATATCGTAAGATGTATAATTACCATTATTAGAACTAAGATTACACAAAGTATGACTCAAATTACAACTTTGACAGCAAAATTTGTTCTCACTTTTGTAAATGTGGGTATGAGATACCCACCACTACACTAGAATTTCCCAAGCTTAGTGTATACAGTTACAATAAAACCTGGGACAAACCGATGAGCAGTGAGTGAGAGAACCTCCTCAATGTACTATAAGATTAAGGATTGAAAATTGCAGTATTCAAAGAACAAGAGAAACCTTGAAGGATAAAAAAACTGCGCTTGGAAGGCCCAATATCTGTCAAGAAGGATAGTCTTCTGATATCACATGACATGGAGAAATCCTCCCTACCATCTGAGATAGTGGAGGAATATGAAGAACGTGAAGGTTCAGAAGCAGTCGCAAAACCATTTGGGTATTTCAGCAATCAGAATGCGATATTGAAGTGTACCATGCCAATGCTTCTTGAAGTCCCACAAGCGCTGCCTATCTGAAGCAAGTGTTAGAAACAATTAGTAGAAACCAGCAACCAATTGTTAGGAATTTGACCTAAAATTCCTCTTGCGGAAGTAGACAAGTGCAAAACAATATAGATAAACGATCGAGAAAACAAACACGAACTTGTTAACGAGGTTCAGCAAAGAACTTTTCCTATGTCACCGGGCTGCTTGGGTTTCACTATAGAAGAAGAAGAATACACGAACAAGAATACAAGAATCTCTCACAAGAAGTTATCACCAACTCTCAAGACCTCACTTGCTCTCTTTGTTTAATGCTTCAAAGACTTGATCTACTCTTGCTCTCTCTGTTTAATGCTTCAAAGACTTGATCTACTACTATAACCTATCCCCCTATTTATAGATATCTAACCAGATCCTATAAGACATTGGAAACCTATTCCCAATAGACATAGAAACCATTACCAAGTAGGATTATGTAAGCAGGTAGGAAACAATCAAAACTCCTCTTTGACCAAGGATTAACAAATCCTTATCCTATGTGGAATCGGATCCACATACCCAACAATCTTCCACTTGGAACCGATTACGCTAGTAGCTAACATTCTTCAATACTCTTCAATCATAGCCAACACAAAACCCATTATCACAGCCAACATCTCCTTCTTCAAACTTGGAGACCAACTAAAGCCAAGCACAGCTTCAGTTTACTTATTGACACAGACTTAGTCAACATATCAGCAGGATTCTCACTTCCTTGAATCTTCAACAATTGCAGCACTTCAGTTTCCACGAGTTCTCGTATGTAGTGATACTTCATAGGAATGTGTTTAGTCCTTGAATGACAAGTAGGGTTCTTTGCCAAGTGAATTGCACTTTGACTATCACTGTGCAATGCACAATTCTCTTGCTTTTTACCCAATTCCTCCAACAGACCCTTTCGCCACACCATCTCCTTACCAGCCTCTGAGACTGCTACATACTCAAACTCCGTTGTAGATAGGGCCACTTGCCATTGCAAATTTGAGACCCAAGATACGGCAGCACCACCCACAGTACACACATAACCAGTAGTACTCCGACAAGTATCATGATCTCCTACCAAGTCTGCATCAACATATCCTTGTAGTTCAGCGCTACCTCTCTTGAAACAAAGAGACATATCAGTAGTACCCTGAAGATACCTCATGATCCACTTCACAGCCTCCCAATGTTGCTTTCCTGGATTACTAGTGTACCTACTCACAACTCCAACTGCATGAGCAATATCAGGTCTAGTACACACCATAGCATACATTAAGCATCCAACTGTCGATGCATAAGGTACATTCTTCATATATTCTTTCTCTTTTTCTCTCTTGGGTGATTGTTCCTTGGACAATTTAAAGTGAGCCCCCAATGGTGTTCCTACAGCCTTCGATTCATCCATATTGAATCGCTTAAGCACCTTCTCAATATACTCCGCTTGTGAAAGCTTCAGAGTACCAGCCACTTTATTACGGATAATCTTTATACCTAAGATTTTCTTCGCCTCACCCAAATCCTTTGACGCAAACTGATTTGACATCTCTCTCTTCAACTTCTCAATCTCATTGAAGTCTTCCCCAACTATCAACATATCATCCACATACAGTAAAAGAATGATATAAGATTTGTCAAACCTCTTGAAGTAACAACAGTGATCGGATTGACATCTTGTGTAGCCACTCCCACACATGAAAGCATCAAACTTCTTATACCACTATCTTGGGGCTTGTTTCAAGCCATAAAGGCTCTTTTGCAGTTTGCATTCCAAGTCCTCCTTACCAGGTGCTATAAAACCTTGTGGTTTCTTCATGTCTATGACCTCTTTCAAATCACCATGAAGAAAAGCAGTCTTGACGTCTAGCTGCTCCAAATACAGACCTTCAGCTTCCACTAAACCGAGCACCACTCGGATTGTGGTATGTTTCACAACCGGCGAAAAGATCTCATCAAAATCAATTCCCTCCCTTTGCTGAAAACCTTTCACAACCAACCTTGCCTTGTAACGTTTGCTAGCATCAACTTCTTGCTTAATCTTGTAAATCCACTTGTTATGCAATGCTT
>BDJD01002627.1:168112-238345 GCA_002564525.1 Rosa multiflora | reverse complement strand
CCCCCCCCCCCCCCGACCTCAACATAGGTCCGCCACTGCCTAAAATAGTTTGTGTCCCCAAACTGTTAATTTGATCACATTTGTCTTTATACTCTCCAATATGATCAATCATGTCAATAGACTTAGTTTAACATATTCTACAACTTTCAAGAATGAAGTTTTCTAAACAAATGATTAAAGAAAAATGTCATTTTTAGGACTTCCTAAATGTTTTAGAGGAAAGTGAAAATTTTGACTTTTGCTGTCAACATGACTACTAAACTAAACAAATGAATTTATGTAATAATAAACATTGAATTGAAAGAATATGCTAAGAAAATACAACGACTTTCTCTCTCCCTCTCCTCACGCTATGTAATTCTTCTATCTGTTTGTTGTGTCTTCTCTTGACTTGAGAAGAGGTAGTATTTAGAGTGTCGGCGTCTCCCTCAATTTAGAATGTATTGATGACAAAATATTAATTGCATTAATTAGGTATGTAATTAAATTAATCAGATTTAATCTATGGATTTCGAAAATGTTCACCTGGTCAGTTATTGACCAAGAAAATAATGCTCAACCACCTTTTGATGTAAAACTAATGGCAGAGATAATTATTATTAAGTTGAAGTGTTTTGTTTTCCACTCTTGGATGTAAATTTAAGGGTTATTGAGCATAAATTCTATGGTCAGCAACTGACCAGGTGAACACCACTGTGATTTAACTATATTTGTTTGAGGAATATGTTCATCGTTTATAATTTTATCTAATACTCAATATCAATCAGATTTTATCCGATTGATATTTACACTTAATGCTTGATTTCAATTCAGATTAACCGCTTTAATTTGATTGATCCGTTAAGCTAAACATCAAGAGTAAATATCAATTTGCAATAAATTGACATTTCCACAAGTCAATAGATCTTCTCGATTAAACCGTGTCACTCTCAGAGTGTATTCAAATTTAGTAATGCATGAGTTACATGTAACGTTTGTAGGATCCACGTGCCAGTTAAGCTTGGTTGGTTACAACTTCAAGAATTGACCAATTCATTTAATGACTTTTATTTTCATTAAATTTATTGTGTGGATTTTAAGCACCTAAAGTCAAATATGTGGTGTGAGTGTTACAAAATAGAATGTTAATAAGCTTGGAAATTATTCTATGCACCGACGGTGTAAGTGACCCAACTTTTATAAAATAATCTCAACCCTTGATATTTATTATCAACTTTATTTTTAATAAACAAAAAGTGTATTTAATGCAATCTAACCATTCATTTATGTTGGTGCAAGTGCACGGCGGTGCTCTGAATAATCTCTCGGTAGGTGAGCAAAACCACCAGTCGCTCAATTAGTAGATAATGTCATCTGCCAGTAAAGTAATGTCATTTTACACACACTAGAAAATAGAATATTGTATACACATCAATTAATAGCAATTTATCACATTGCATCTTTCCTTCATAACATGGTTATCCATGCACAAGCACTCTTATGGCCTTCACATAACCGATGTAGCTTTTCACAGATCGTGAATCAGAGTTATGAATCAAAAATTATAATCGAATGAAGTTTTAGACAGAGTAGAGAGAGAAACGTACTCTCGAAAAATGATACAGGAAAATGAGTGGGTTGAGTTTCTATTTATAGGGAAAGAGAACCAATAATAACACACCCCTAAGCACAGCTTGGCACTTGTGCCTACAGTTCTGCAGGTTGAGAATTTAGGGTTGGAGATGACCTTTGAAGGCTTGTTTGAGGTCACTATTACTTTTGCTGAGAAGGTGTTGAAGAAAAAGGGCAGACGCAATGGGCGGAGAAACAATCCAAAGCCTTCGCAGTCAGCTCCAAGGTTAGCTCATTCGGATTCCATGATGACTCTCGTTGAAGTGAGGTTCTGTGTCTCAGAATGTACAAGGTTTGGAGAAGAAGTCCCTTGCCCAAGTGGGTTAGGAGATTTAGTCTTATACTGCCCTAGGTCATTTTTATTGTTGTTTTGATGAGTGGAAATGTAAACCATGAGGATCTGAGGCATCAATGCTCGTCAAGTCATTTGCTTTGATTTATGACAGTGTAGGAGTAGCTTTTTATTTATTTTAGTCATTGAATAATTGAGTATGGTGATATATATTTGAGAGGCTCTTTGGATCTCTCAAACTTGACATGATCGTATGACTTTATGTCAATAGAATACTCTTGCTTTACCCTAAAAAAAAGAAACAAAGAAGAAGTGAATTTAGGTACCAAGCAAAACAGTTTTTGTCCGGTATGTGTGGCTTACTGAGTTTGAGGTAGACGGAAATAAAGTTACTTTTCTTTTGATGCTTCGAATCAAACGGAGTGGTTCTGATTTCTGAAAGCTGCAGTCAGGTAAAATTCCACTTGTATCTAAAAGATTGTTACTTTCAATTTTTTTTTTTTTAATTAAAATTGTAACTTTCAATTTTGCGTGCAAGGTAGGTAGACATGTTCACTGACGTCTAAGAGAAAGAATTCCCTAATTGCTCATTACTCATCTCAACTTTACTTTTGATTGCGTTAATTTGTAGATGCATTTTATTCTACCCTAGCTAGTATAAGATGCAAAAGTATGCATCTCATCTTTACTTTTGAAAGGATGTTGAGCATGACGAGGGAAAAATACAACTTTACTTTCTAATTCCCCACTTCAATCTCCTTTCGTTGCTGCTTCATGTGAAGAAGTGTTCATGAAGTTGTCTAGTAGGAATAGGTACTGCATATAAAGGGCTTTAGCAATGCTTTTAAACTGTAATCTTTGGTGCTTAGATCATTTACTTAATGATTCCACAGTTTGATATCACTTTAGTATAATGCTAATGGCTTACGCTCTAGGGTTATGTGTTTGTGAAAAACCTAATTAAAAGATACATTTATTTTATGTTCATTTCCCCTCAAACAAATGAACTCTATGCTTTAGAAATTTTACATTTTTACTTTCTATATTTTAGGGCTACTAGCTAGGTCCGGATTAGGGAAGATGGAGTGGTTATTAATCTATAAACGATGTAGATGACTTTATGATGTAACCACTATCATCTTTAAATTTTTCTTCCGTTCATTCTGTAATTTGATGAGTTAGTATTATGTATAATTGTATTCATATTAATGTGATCAATACCTTATGCATTGAGAAGGTCATGAGCTCATCATGATATTATCTTCTGGATATTGTACTGGAAACCCCAAGGGATGGATCAACATGGTGGTAATTTGGGGCTGAATTCTGTGTTCTAGTGACTTCTGTCTTAATGATCTTAATTCACAATAACTACCCCGACAGATTAGCTTAACCTCAGTTTTATTTGAGCAGTCAGTGCAGTTATATCTAATCACATCAATCTATTTTTTCTTATTATTTGTAACATGCATGCATGTAGCTATAGCCTAATATACTAATTCCTCAACATGCCTCCTTGCACTTTTTTAACACTACGGCAATATGGGTTATGTCAAAGATGCAGACTTATATCTTTACACTATTGGAGGTTCTTTGTGTATTGAGTACAGCTAATCGATATCAAAGTTTTTCTGGGATGTGCGGTCTATATGATCTGAAATTATTTACCCCAGGATTCAAGCACACACAGAACTAACAATGATCTGAGTAATAGAATATAGCAAGTCATTAGACTCTTAAATAAGATCGAATACACTGAACAAACAATAAGGGTGGTCCAATCACCAATGGTACCCTCATCTCTTTGACTCCTCCCTACCAATCAAGCAGAGCACTAAATGAGAGTAGTGATGTGCTGCATGTGTGTCCTAAAAAAGGCTAAGAGATGAAAAGTTGAAGATGAAAAGTTGAAGGCAAAAAAAAAAAAAAAAAAAAAAAAAAAAGGAAAATATTACAATGCACATCTGCATCCTTTAAATTTGGTAGTGAATAAAATCTTAGCTCTTAATCCTCTTATGCTAGAAGTTAGATGCCATCTTTCATCTTTAAAACTAAGATTAATTGGGTTGCATGTAGCTTGCACCCCACAACAACTACACAACTACACACCCAACCCTTCTCATAAGTACTGCTTTAGTTATCTGCATAATTAATCTATGCTTTTTCTGGTTTGGTATGGTTCTTTGCAAATATGCAGAAACATGCGGCCAAATTAAATGGAGGCCGGGCCTCCACTAGTTAGGCATTTCCCTTTTCTTTATGCTCTCACATGATCACATCTCCTTGCAGTACTGTTTGGTCGATTTGGGAACTTTCTTCTCTGACTGAAATTGGTAGTTTTGGTATTGAAAATTCCATGTACTTGCATCTACAGACAACAGAACAGAATTGATGGCATTCAGGAAATGAAGTCCTCAATTAATAATGGAATTAACCACAAATTATCTTTATCTTACAGTTCTTACTTTACTTCCTTTGACAAAATACCATCAGGTTGCTCCTTTTCTACGTGCCAGCTGGCAGGATGGGAAAATTATATTAAGTACTGACTCAGAACATAAATAGCAAAAGTAAAATAAAATGGCAAATTATATTAACTACGTACCGGAATTGTATAACAGCATGTTGTTTGCTGCAGGACACTGGATGTCTACCACCCTTCTTTCCCTCCCAAAAAGGTAACAATTTAGGGCACAGCCAAAATTCAGCAAAATTTTTCAATCATCACGAATAGATCCCAAAAGACATGAATGCAGTAAGACTTTTAAAACTACGGAAATACACCGAAACCTCAGTCAAAAAGGTGCATATTATTGTGTGGTGTGTGTCTGACTGTCTGTGGCGTCCAAGAGCTTTAGAGGCAACTATCTCATTGATATGTGGAATCCACATTGTGTTGGTTAAGTACGGAGTTGGCATTCCGTACTTCGGTCCTTATTTACCGACCACATATTGTCTAATCAATTCTCATTCGATATGTTCCTCGAAAAATTCGATTCGTGCTGATTCTTTTCCTAACAAAAGAAGAGATTTTTGATGGGATTGCCACATGTGAAATTGAGCACAATTTTCAATTTTGCATTTTTATTCACATATGTATAAAATGTAGTCGTCTTTAAGATTTATTCTAGCATTCTCATCTTATTTTATTTTTTTAAATAACTAGTTGAATGCCTTTAAATGAAAACTTGTATATGGTAAGTGCACTAATATCATTTCCAATCGTTTACAGAAGAATGTAAAGGTGTTTTTTTTTTTTAATTAATTCTTCTTTTGACTGGTATTTACCGAATGGTACCTACAACTCCTGATCTTGACCATTGGATGTACTTTGTCAACTGATGCATTTTTTTTATGTCTTTTACTTTTTATATATCAATATATCATTAGTGGCTAATCAAATAAAAATGAGTGGACTACCTATGTCGCTAATTCACTTGAGCAGTAATATGAGTTTCGTTTTCCAGGTATATTGTTGTTTTTGACCCAGCGGATGGATCATCCAACATTGACTGTGGTGTTTCAGGTAGTAACCTCATATCCCTTGTGCCTTTCATAAAATTAATATTCCAGAGACTTTGTTTGGATGTGCTAGTCATATATATCTAAATTAAGTGCACATATATATTGTCCGACTACTAGAAGAAAAATTTCTTGTCCTAACATGCATAAATAGAACTCGATTATACGAGAGTCCAGACGTGTACTCCTTGCAAACTAAATATTTAACAGAAAGGTTATGGCCGTTTTGGTGATAACCTTGGGTTGTTGGAAAACAATTTAGACTCAATATTTGGATAATAGTTTTGATTTAACATAAATGATTAATTAACATAGGGACTATATAGGCGCCTATGATTGATTTTGAACTCATTCCATAAAGAGTCCAAGATTTCACTTGGTCCTTATCAGCTAACTTAATGTTTATCGTATATGATTTAGGTTAACCAAGTGAGTTAACAAAATAAGTGTCCTACTTTTATTAAATAGCATGAACTTCAACAAATAATTTGTATTTCTGTTAATTAATCATTTTATATTAAATCAAAACTATCATCTAAAAACACTTGAATAATATTGAGTCCAAATAGTTTTCCAACATGGGTCACTTGCCAAAAAATGAGGTTGACCACCAAGACCAGAGTTGAAACAGTAAGTTGAATATGTCATTTTAAATTTTTTATTAACTCGACTCGTCGTCGTTTTGACATTGGTCAAAACAGTCAAAATCTTATATATACGCTTAAACCCAGAACCAAAGATTGAAACTTGAGCCAAAATAATAGAAAACCAGAAGAGAAAGATTAAATCTTTCGAAATGGGTTGCCTTGGAAAATCGATTGGGGGAGTTTCTGGGGTTTTCGAGGTCGGTTGGGTTCAACTGGGGTTACTGGGATTTGAAGTTTCTGAGCAAGAAGGAGCCGGCAGACAGGAAGACCGGTACTGTGTAGAAGAACGTGAAAAGCGGCGAAGGCCCACCCGAAATTCCGAGTGTTCGAAAGTGGCGGAGGTTGGAAGAGTTTCCATTTCTGGAGAAACGAAGCTTTTTTGAGATTCTAGCTTCAGTTTTCGGAAAGAAAAGCAAATGCACCGAACGAAACCAAGCACTGAAGAGTTTGAGCTATCAGCTCTCCACATTCAACTACAGGTTCATCCCTTTGAACTCAATATATCCGCACCTATATATAACCCTCTCGTCTCCCTCTGCTTCCATACCTTGTCTGTCATCTTCATCAATAGCCCTCTCTCTCTCTCTGTGTCTCCCTCTGCTTTCATTCTTGTCTGTGCTTTCATTCGATATGTCTCTGCTTTCATTCAATATCAAAATCCTACTTGTGCTCAGCTATGTCATTTCAACAGGCAAGATCATTTCTTCTTTGATCAAGGGATTTATGTTTTGGTTTGAATTGCCGATATGTTTATACATTAGAGTTAGATTAGAGAATCTGCAGAGCATGAGGTCTATTTGATTCATTTAGTGACTGTGTATACAAGCTTGTGTTAATATAGTTGGTAAATTAGTTAGAATAAGGGATCAATGTTTTGCTTTGAATTGCTGTTATGTTTATACATTAGAGTTAGATTAGAGAATCTGCAGAGCATGAGGTCTATTTGATTCATGTAGTGACTGTGTGTGCAAGCTTGTGTTAGTATAGTTGGTAAATTAGTTAGAATAGGAATATTTTGGGACAGATGAAAGAAAGACCGACTTTGCTTCTTTTGTTGTGTTGTTAGTGTGGGCTTGTCCAGATTTGTTACATATTATTTATGCCAATATGTTCAGAATAATCTTGGATTATTAGGGGAGCCATGAAAAATTAAAAGTGAAGACAGGACACTAGTAATAGTTATGATTTATCAATAACCGAGAACAAGTATGATTAGCAATCATTATAATACATATTTATTATTAATTTGTTCGTTAGAAGCAATTAGCAAGTTCCGTGTTCAATATGGAAAAAGTAAGAGTTCATCACAACACTTAATGCACTGCGTTATTTCTGCTTGCTTTTGATTGGTTGGTGTATTGCTTGCTTCCTTGGTGGTCTTTCTTACGAAATGGTAATTTTTGCTACAAATTATGGTAGTTTTGGAATAGCTCTGTGTGAATAGATTGGTTACGCGGATGGGACTCTATAATCGCATTTGCAGGTCCAGTTTCTGTCCCCTTCTGTTTCATTTTTCATTTTCTTTACTCATGCCTCTTAATTAATGAAGCTAGGCGAAATATTGATGAGAACAAATTGAATGCTATTGCTAGGTATTCTATATGAGTTGAGGGTCATTGATGACCCAATGTTGACATGATGTGATGCTAACTCTGGCATTGCTTGAATGCTTGAGGGTTAGATTAGTGTTTTTTTTTTTGGTTGGTGTTGATACTTGGCTCGGTAGATCTGATTGGTGCTATTGTTAGGTTTGTTTGGTACTTTGAATGGTCATCTGTGTATTGCAAAATGTGGTAATTTGATATTCAGTTAGATTATTTAATCTCATTTGTGAGTATGCTTAAAAAATTATAGAAGTTGAAGAATGTATCTTCCATCATTAAAAACAATGTAAGAATACTCTTTCCCTCTAATTTTTGATGACTGCTTTTGCAGAGGCCTATGATCCATTGGATCCCAATGGAAACATTACTATTCGTTGGGATATAATGAATTGGGCGCCAGATGGATACGAGGTAAGAGTTGACACATGTAAACTCTTTTATTTACATTTTTTTTCCTTGAATTTATAATATGTACTTGATTATTTCACTTGCAGGCAACCATCACAATGTTTAACTTCCAGAAATATCGGCATATCGAACAGCCAGGTTGGACATTAGGATGGACCTGGGCAAAAAAAGAATTCATATGGTCTATGCTAGGAGGGAAAACAATAGACCGAGGGGACTGCTCAAGTTTCACAGGACCCACTCCACACTGTTGCAAGAAGAATCCACAAGTTGTGGACTTACTTCCTGATGTGCCTATTGATGAGCAGGTCGGAAGTTGTTGTAGGGGAGGAGTCATGAGCTCGTTGATTCAGGACACGAGCAAAGCTGTCAGCAGATTCCAGATTACTGTGGGTGGTGCCGGAAGTAGCAAGAGCACTATCAAAGTCCCCAAGAAATTTACACTGAGAGCACCGGGGCCAGGATACACGTGTGGGGCAGCAGAGATTGTGAAACCAACCATTTTTTACTCATCTGATGGAAGGAGAGCGCTGCCAGCCTTCAGTAAGTCCTGACCTACTCCTTTATTCCTTGAGTTACCTTATTTTTGAGACATTGAAGAGTAGTCAATTTAATCATTTTGTCTTGTCGCAGAAACTTGGAATGTAACATGCATGTACTCTCCGTTCCTAGCTACAGAGTTCCCCACCTGTTGTGTGTCATTAAGTGCATTTTACGATGACAAAATAGTAGACTGCCCAAAGTGTGGTTGTGGTTGTCAGAGAGCAAAAGTTGGTAGTTGTGTAGAGTAAGTTTCAGATCCCAAAAGCTAGTGCAAACTGTAATTTACCATATTTGTTGTATTATTTGTAAATCTGGTTTCTCTTTTCTAATCCTACATTTACTGCCTTCCTTGTAGGTCAAGCTCTCCTTACTCAGGATCAGTTCCTGAAGAATCTAGTATCTCTCCCCTCATCCAGTGTTCGAATCATATGTGTCCGGTGCGTGTTCACTGGCACATTAAACAGAATTACAGGGGCTATTGGAGGGTACAAATTACAATAACCAACTTCAACCTCAACAAGAACTACTCTGAATGGAATGCTGTCGTCCAACATCCAAATTTTAATAATTTGACACGCATTTTCTCTTTCAATTACTATCCACTAGCCCCTTATGATGGATTCAGTAAGTGCCAATCATTTTTAATCCCTATCATTAAACTAAATTTCGAGTCTTGCTATTAATTAAGAATAAATCTTTTTCTGTGAATTCTTATTGTGCAGATGACACTGCCATGCTGTGGGGACTTCCTTACTTCAATGATATTCTCCTACAAGCTGGCCCTCAAGGATACGTGCAGTCGGAAATCCTACTAGGCAGGGATAGGTCTGCTTTTACTTGGGAAAATGGTTGGGCTTTCCCTCGGAGGATCTATTTCAATGGTGATATGTGTGTAATGCCAGACGCATATCCTCAATTACCGGCTCCAACTCCTAGACCAAATCTTCCAGTACTTGATCCAGCACTAGTCATTATGGTGGCTGTAATTTGTTATATATTGGTAGGGGCCTTTTGTAAGATTGTGTGAATTATTGTTCCAACGAGCTCCTTGTGCTTTGCTACTGCACTATCTAGCTGTAATCTTCTGTATTACCAATGGATAAGCTATCTAGTTATAATTTTGTCGTACAAATGCTACTGCACTATCTAGCTGTAATCTTCTGTATTACCAATGGATAAGCTATCTAGTTATAATTTTGTCTAATAAATGGATAAGCGTGCGAGATTATGAGACTTTTGTATGAAATTGATTGTGCAAATCAGAAAGAAAACTGATTACTTTCAAAGACCATGAAGGTTTATTCATTCAACTCATCCAAATAGTATAGATATTCATTCAATAAACCTTCAACAAATTCAAGTATTGTCAAACAAAAGCACATGAAAAAGGCTTGAAAAGAACTACCAGCCATAAGAACTCAAGCTCACTGCCATCCTTGGGAGACGGAAAAAAGTTGAATGAAATCTTGTCCCAAACACTTTTTGCATCCCCTTAGAACTGTCGTCATCCTAAAAAATTCCGTTACAGTACAGGTTACAATTTATCTGTATATGCAGATCTTCAACTGACGACCAGGATTTGTAACTAGTAATTTCAAAACTAAATTCTAAAACATGCTTCTCTCATATCCGCAGAATACTAGAGCAATGCAAGCGAGATTGTAAATTGTCAAACAATGTTTTAGTCCTCATCCATGCCTGCAGGCTGATCCCCCCTCCTCGGGCCACCTGCTGGTTTTGCCATTATAATCTGCAATCCAGAAAATTGTGACAAAAATTGATAGTCAATAACACATATGCTTGCAGTTTGATTAATAATTATTAATACTTGGTTGATGCTTATCATCAACAGCGCTTTAACACAATTCTTAAACTCCTTTTTTCTAACCAAATTTCTATCAAGAGTGGATACATTTAAATTGCTGTTCTTTCATTTATAAAAAAGAGAAGCGGAAGTGCTAAGCCCTACATTGATATCAACAAAATAGAACTTAATACTTATCAAAGCATATAAAATGGTGTTCCTTTCAAGCCTTTTTATCAATTATAAATTCCTAAAACTAACTTATAAGAAATACTTGCTCCCATTCTGAAAGTCAGAGAACTTCCATTGCTCTTTATTTCCTTGCATAACAAAAATTATTTCCCCTTAACCATGTATTTTCAAACCAGATGCAGATAGTATTTCAAATTTTCCCCTCAGGCCTGAATGATTCAGTTACAGATTCCAAGAAATTTCACATCAAAGTCTCCAAATTAGGAAAGCATTGACCAGTGACTACTTGTTACTTACTTGATCTACTCGTAGTACAGTGCAGGCAGCATCTGCAGCATACTTGAGAGCAAAGAACCTGTAACAAACAGCCCAAGAATCAAACCCAGAATAAAACATAAATAACTGAGAAAGAAGATGGATTTCTGTACTTTTCTTCCCAAAAGAGACCAATAAATTATAAAGCAAGCCTAATGGGTAAGATTGGAGATATTTCAAGGTGACTATTCATCAGTTCCCACAGTAAATCTTTACTTATTCAAAAGTAGTACTTCCTTTCATATCACCGCTCATGTCAACAACCCTTAATTGAGAAACCATCCACATTATTTACTCTGTGAGTTGGCAATGTCATTCTATTATCCTCAAAAAACTGACCGGTTATTAAACAAAAGATGCATAAAAATTTAGTGGATAGGTAGCTTTAGACATCTATCAAAATGTACAAGTGACTCGACTCAGTCATATTACACTACTCCACCAAATCATAGACTAAATATTAAACATTTTATGCAACAAAAGAAGGACTAATAGGTTAAAGCAACCCCAAAAAAGGGCATATATTGTCTAGGAAATTTACTCTTTAGCACCATCAAGCAGCACTGATATAATCAACAAAATAGTATTAAATTATTTCTGACACCGACACTTTTTACAAGACAGAAAAGCTTACTTAGTAACATGAAGGTCCCAAACTTGTAAAGTTGATACATCTTTGCAAAGGCCTCCCTCCAAGTCAATGCCAACTTTGGTTTTCCCGGCTGCATGTTCAGCATATAGGGAAGATATTATCTCCATTGAATTAAGCCCCGCATTTTCAGCAAGAGTTTTCGGCACCATCTCAAAACTTTGGGCAAATTTTGCTATAGCATACTGATCCAATCTGCAAATTCATTGTTGCTTTAGTAGGTTATTTCACTACCACTGAATCAAGACTTATGAGACGACAAAAGAATTCAAGATAAGTACACCTCCAGATTCTACTATATGCTTTGAAGGTCTCTACCAAGAGAATGCTGGAGGTAGTAAAATCTAGAAGAACAAATGATTCCATTTAGCATTATATATCTCAGCTACACTATTTTTGAACAAGAAGCCCCGTCATATGTCTATCTTATCTTCTTGTTTTAGTGCTATGAAATTCTTCCTTTACATAGTCAAAACTATAGTTGGTGTTCTTTCTAGGTTGTAATACTCATCTTGCTTCTTTAGGACATTACTGAAGTTCTAGCAAGTTAATTGGAATGTGCCACCACTGCACATTCAATAAAATTTCTAGTATGAGTATGATTTCATTCTATACACAAATACATGGCTATTTCTGTAACAGTATATATGTACAGTATGTACAAGTTTTGAACTTTTGATTATTTCTGCCCAACTGAAATGATACTTTTCCTAGGATCAACCAGAAACCTATAGAAACGAAAAATGGCACACATTTAACACTAGCCAAATTGCATAGGTGTTAATCACTAATATAAAATAAATAGAAATAAGAGACAATTCACCCTGTTTCTTTGAAAGAGAACTCCTTGACCCTCCTGGCTAACTCAATTTCAGTAGCTGCAGCTCCAGGAACAATACGACTATCCCTGCACATAGCCTGCCAATGAAATGCATTAACAAAGCACGTACCAGTTTCAATGGTTTGGACATCTGAATAAACTATTATTTTCAAGAATTGCAAAGAACTATTAACTTTGGTCCCAATGATTGTAGATGTAAAACAAAACCAGCCCACAAGAATATACAAAAGATAATTCCACATCAAACAACCTTGTAAGTGTTCACCCCATCATCAACTGCTCTTTCAAGGTCATCTAATATACTATCAGTACTTGCCCTTAGAAGCACAGTGGATACAGAGTTACCACCTTCTTCATTCTTCACAATAGTAACCTACATAATGACATGAATAACAAATAAGCAAAGATTAATGAAAATTTGTTGACCAAAACACTATGTCTAAAGAAACATCTTTTTAACATACCCTAACACCAGCAATTTCCTCAACTGAGACAGAGTCAACATATCCAAGGTCATCTGGGTTAGGCTGGCAAAGCTTCAACTGTTGCAAAATATAACGTCAATTACAAAGCATTCTCCAAGGTTGTGATACAGGAAAAGATTCTTGTAAATTACCATAGCAACAGCACCAACTGTACGGCAAAATCGTCTCAATTCAAATTTTGAACTGATTTTCAGCACCATGAGCCTGGAATCAAGAACTCAAAAAATCAGAACACTAATTGCTCAAAAATTTCTAAAGAAGTCTGAAGACGTGAAATGGGCGGTACAAGAAAAATATGACTTTATGAATAGAACCAAAGTTATAAAAAAAATAATAATAATAAATAAATATTAAAAAAAAAAAAAACTTAACTTGACATGGACACTTACTTGTAACGCTCACAGAAATGTAATGCCATTTCTCCAACTGCTGCTCCACTGACAATTACTTTGGCTCCTGAATCTGCAACTGCTTTGATGAGCTCCTCAACTTTAGCTTCTTCAGTTTTTGCATAATTTTCTAGCTATAAATTGACCAAGAAAACACTTGTTACAAAACCTTTTTAAATTACACAAACCACATATAAAAACTTTGCAAATAGTTGAACTAGATCTGCAAAGGCAATTTGCAATTTCTAGTTTTCTACAAACAAGCCAAGCAAGAAGAGAATATTAAAACATTAATAGATACTGCTATAAACATAAGTTTGACAGACCAAGACTGCAGAAACGGACATTAGATATGATTCTGCTAATACCTAGAAAAAGAAAAGGTAAACCCCTAAAAACAACACATGTTATATCAAGGACACAAAATTTTTAGAATTCAAGCATTATGAAATTCAAACACATTCACCAAGAATCAATTTCCTGAGATAGGAAAATAAAGAAAATAATAACCAAGACTCCCAATGAATTTACAATAGCTTGCATGCCCATGAATTCCAGAGGTGTGATCTGTAGGTAGTGATATACAGCTGAACATTACCTTTACCTACGGAGGCTAGTTAGTTCCTACGGTTATGATTCTAATCACAACTTGAGACCCATGAAAACCCAGAACCATTTCTGAAAGTAAAAAAAAAAAAAAAAGCCAGGCTCTGATACATAGGTGTAGATCCATATGTATATTTGCATAAAGAAACTAGAGAGTTCATTTCTTAAACAAGACCATTGGGTTCAAAAATTTTCTGTAGACTGATTTTGGAATAATGATCTAACTGCACGAGTTTAGGGCTTAAACGTGCAAAACATGGGAGCTGAAGCCTAAAAACTAGAGCAATGACCAAAAGTATAAACCCTACCATAACCAGGAAAGCTACTTAAGGACCCAGAAATCCACCAGACCCGCTTAAAACCCCAGACCACATAAGAGAAAACCATATGGCTCATCAGTTCACCACACCCTTATTCATGCTCTAACTTAATCGTAAACCAGGAGGTCCCAATTGATCTGTTAAAGGTGGTGGGCATCCTGATTTCTATGTACACTTAATTGTGTATCAGGGTCGAGCTTAAATGTTAAAACTATGGTTAGGGTCCATAACAAGACTTGCACCATAAACAGCATCAAAGATAACTCTTGCTTTTGACAAATTTGGGGAAAAAAAAGTTGAATTAAAAAAAAAAATCATTGTTTCAGGACTACAAGGCACTTGGAACCAGCTCAAGTGCTATAGACCTGAAGACGAGCAAAGTACAGCACAAAGACATCTGCGTAAAAGGGGTACAAATTGAATGAAAACTATACTTTATGAAACTTTGCCCAAAATGAGAAATGAATAGGAATTGAGAGTAGTAAAAGTTAAAATTCAGAGTTTGAAAGTCAAAGTTTTTGCACCACAAGGCATGCAACCAAAAATCGACAACACTATAGAATGTATAATATCTAAACAAATCAGCAATACTTCATTGTACAATCCTCTACCAAATGACAAACAAGGTTCATTAAAAAGATCACAAAACAGTTCTTGAAGCATATAGAAAGTTGCATTCAACTAAACTATAAATAAATACAGCCTGTATAAAATCATGAATATGAGGCAAAGTTTAACTGGTTAAACATAGAAATAAGTACTTCAGAAAATGCTACTAAGTAAATTATATACCCAGAAGCAACAGCAATACAGAAGGAATAACTGCAATATATACAACATAGGACTTCCCTAAGAAATAACTACAATCCAAAAGAAATCTTCCTGTTTGAAATGTACCTGCTCAGCAGTATGAATTAAGACAGTTCCCTTGGTCTCAGTTGCAGAGGTATCAACACCACCAGCAAACACAGCAACCTGAAAGGTTAACAGAAGAGATAAGCCGAGAAATTGTTGCTGCTTCTATCACTTACAGGCTTCAGTTTGATAAAAGATGCCCAACAAGCTTTAGTTATTAGGCTCACAAGAACCAAAAAATTGTGCCTTTAAATGAAAGTCAATACAAAACTGTAAAACACTAATAAAATGGTGCTAAAAGGAAAGCTCGTAGTAATCAGATAAAGAGAAAATCTGCCAAAGAGTATGATAGACATTCATACAAAACTTGATCCAATGGCATCGGTCACATACAAAGCAACAAATAAAATGATGAACTGTACACACACGCAGACACAGAGAGAAGAGTTCCAACCTTGGCCTTCTGCATTTTCTTGATGCTGCCAACAGCATCAGTCTTTAATGCCATACCTCGAACTACAGTACAATTATGCAAACCCCCTCCCAAGAACTTTGCCACACGTACATTATCCACATTAAAGTTTGCTGGGTTCTTGGGGCATACTTGTATACATGCCTGCACATGGAGAAATAAAAAGCTGCATTTAGAACCGCTCACAAAAAGTAACAAGCTCTTCAAGTTTCTTTCTTTTAAACAAACGAACGACTCCCATATGAACAATTGGTACCATAAATAACTAAAGGTAGCAAGATATATTTACATCGGCAACAAGTGAGGACAATATCTCTTCTTGTCCAAACTGCTTGCTGGCTACCGGTGCTTTCATTCTTTTAACCACTTGTTCTTTATTACGCACGTCCATAGTCTCAGAACCTTCCTCAACCAGTTCTTCCAAGATTTCAATTGTCTGAAATGTTCCAAAAAAACACAAATAAAAAATCAGTCCACTATAACTCTAATCAATCAAACTAGTCACAGAGGCATCCACAGACCTTCTTAATTGCTTTCGTGTATCCACTAATGATCTCACTGGGGTGCAAGCCCATCCTGATAAGCTCCTCGGCATGCGAAAGCAGTTCTCCGGCGAACGAAATGGTGAGATTAGCACCATCGCCAATCTCCTCCTGTTGAGCCTTGCCTGCCAAAACCAAAAGCTTGGCGGCAGGGTGCTGAACCTCGAGTTCATTAACAATGGTGGCACCATCATTTGTGACAAAGAGCTTATCTAAGTGATTGATTACCATCTTATTCATGCCTGAGGACATAGAA
This sequence comes from Rosa multiflora, assembly GCA_002564525.1. NCBI lineage: Eukaryota > Viridiplantae > Streptophyta > Magnoliopsida > Rosales > Rosaceae > Rosa > Rosa multiflora. The sequence continues at coordinate 221,992 of BDJD01002627.1, read as the reverse complement.
ACAAGAGAGAAAGCGATAAGACTAGTATTCGCGCTTGAGCTATAAGAGAGTGTGAAGTTTGAGAGAGTAGTACCGTTGGGACCGAGAGAAGTGCGAATGATGGTGGAGAGTTGCTTGCAGGCCTCGATGTTCTTGACCACCGCTTCGTCCAAACCGGAGAGGTGCTTGTGCCCTTCCTTCAGCATTGATTGTATTCCGTACTGCGACATTGTGAGATCCTTCTTCTTCTTCTTCTTGCTTTTCTCACCAAAACCCTAACCCTAGAAATGGCTGCCTAAACCTCTGTAAACTGAGGAAGTTGATCTGTTTCAACCCCACACTGCTCGGGTTCACACTTTTATACTGCGCCACATTTTTAAAGCAAATCAGTAAAAAAGTTAAAATGAAGAAATTAACCTTTACTCCGAAATTTTTTTTTTTTGAAATAGATTTATTTTTTATTTTTTATTTTTATTTTTAAAAGAAAAGACGTCAAAATTCATCGAGAAAACTAGGTGTCACAAAAGAAATTGCCAAGGTCATGAGGGACATGCCCACTCCAAAAACCTACAATCCTGAAACTAAAGCATATTTGGCTAACTTGTGAAATAGGCAGCTAGCATATTTGGCTAACTTGTGAAATAATTCTCTATAAACATGAGAGAATAAATAACCGGCCAGAGGCATCATCTCCCTCACCTTGGATAGCCTAAACCAGCTGCAAACAATTCGATTCAAACATCATTGGTGCAAAACGGTTTTCTGCTACCAGAATGCATCAAAAATGTTGCACGGTAAAACACTTGCTGCACAGTCCTTATCTTACCAATCCAAAAGCGCTGGTTCGCTCCTTCCAAACTCCCCAGATCAGCATGAGGAATAAATAAAAGGATTGAAGAAGAGACCAAAGTCTTGCATAAAGCAAGCCAGTCCAAAATAAAACAATATGCAGAGTATACAACACCTGACCGAGCCCCTATCCAAAGCAATGACTTCACGCATAAAGGAGCAATCCATATTAACATGAAATGGAGTTTCCTTGTCCACATTACAAAGCAAACAACCATCACCAATGGGAACTCGGCGACTTCTTAACTAAGAACTAGTTGGAAGTATAGAAGCACAGACTTTCCAAACATGAACCTTGAATTTTCCCGAAAAAGGAGCAGCCCAAATGATTTTCCAATTACTTGGATTAGGATTAGATGAAGAGCCACCGCAAAACACAGGATGTAGAGAACCAAATCCAACTTTACACGCACTTTTTGTAGTAAAAAGGTCATTCTTATCAAAGTGCCAAACAAATCTATCAGGTACAACATTGTGGCTAAGAGAGATGGAACAAATAATTAAAGCTTCATCTTCCAAAAAACTCTCAAAGATAAGTTGTTTATTCCATTGATCATCAATCATAAAATCACTAACAAGCACGAAAGGAGAGGGGCCATACCATACAGGACCAAATAAGGCTAGTCTTGGGAGCCAAGGGTCTTCCCAAATTCGCACATGTAGGTACAATTCTTGTACATGTTGTATTGGTATTCCCACACAAAGCTCAAAGCCTCTTTACTGATTTCAGAGAATCAGGTAAATGCATTTGCATAAGCAGGGATTGCAACATGTGTTGCAATCCCCAAGTCTGCAGTTAGTTTCATGTGGAGTCCGATTTTGGAAAGTAGGGTTTAGATTTTATGTATTTACGTTTTTTTAAGATTATTCTGATTGTTAAAAATCGTGGTGTTGATGTCCTAGGGTTTTTAAGATGTGTTTATTCCTAATTGATTTTCCTTAAGATTTGTTGGAGTTCATATATGGGAAGTTTCTTTCCAAATTAATGGAGAATTAGGGTAGAATCTTTGGATCATTGAGTAGCTGCCACTGGTCTATTATATTAGCTGAAAATATACACGGTCAGAGGTACACATCCATAGACGCAAGAATTTTGATAGAGTCTTGCATATTAGTTTGAAATTGTGTCTTCACAAAAGAGTTAAACACTTGGTTCATGTATAAGTGTTATTGATTGTGTCTTCATATGTATAAAAACTCTCTTGAAATCAGTAGAGAGACAGTGAAGAAAGAAGAGCAAGATTTGGTGATCGTTCAAGTGAAGGAGTTCTAGAAGGAAAACAAACTTTGTGTTAGCTTTTGTCTAAACCTTATAGCCGAGCTAGTGCTATTTGAAGTTGTAAAAGAACATATCATTTTGAATAAGATGATCATTATTTTGGCCCCGCAGTGTTTTTTAAACTGTTCAATTTGTTATTTTGGTTTCTGCTGCCTAGTGAGGATTGATCAGTGCACTGCAATCCCCATTTCCCAGAAAATCATATTCTGTCCTTGTATTTTCATTTGGCATCAGAGCAGGTTCTAAAGGTTTTTAGTTGATCTGTGGTCAATGATGGAACATGAACGTGACAGAGCCTCCAGTTCAATAAATTGTCCGCCCTTGTTTGATGGTGAAGACTATTCACAATGGAAAATTATGATGAGGATTTTTCTATATTCTTAGGACGAAAACATGTGGAACATTGTTGAGCATGGATGGGAACACCCAACCAGGGCAGAAGAATCAAAGACAGTAGAAGGGTCATCTACAAGAATTCTTAAACCTAGGAAGGAATGGACTGAAGAGGAAGTTCGTAACCGAAATTGTGATTTTAAGTCTAGAAATTCACTATTCACAGCTTTGTCCAAGAATGAGAGTGAGAATTAGCCACTGTGATACAGCCAAAGAAGCTTGGGATTTGCTGATCAGGTTACTTATGAGGGAAATAAGAAGGTTAGAGGTCAGAAGCTTCAAAGACTTGTACTAGAATTTGAGAACATGACCATGGGGGAAGATGAATCAGTGGATAATTTTCATGCTCGACTTCTCAATGTTACAAGCCAATGCCGCAGCCTTGATGACCCATTTGAGGATCACAGAATTGTCAAGAAATTTCTCAGAGCTCTTCCTCCAAAATTTCAAGCCAAGCATATTGCCATTGAAGAAAATCAAGACGTTGACACATACACCCTTGATGAACTAGATGGAAATCTCAAAACTTTTGAGATGAGACTCAAGCCTGAAAAGAAGGTAAAAAGTGTTGTTTTTTCTTCCATAAAAAAGAATGAAACTATTGATGATTCTGTTGATTTAGCTTTGCTAGCTAAAGAATTTAAAAAAAAAATTAAAAGCAAAAAATCTTTAGGAAATACTTCAAAAAACTTTTCTGATTCAAAAAGGGGTCAAATATCTGAAAGTCGATTTGATAAAAATTCAAAGTTTGCTAAATTCCCCCAAAAGAAGAATTTTCCTGACAAGCCAAAATGTTTTGAGTGTGGTGGAATTGGACATCTTGTTGTCGATTGTGGCAACAAGAGGTACAATTTGCATGGAAATAAGGCTTTAAAGTCTACTTGGAGTGACAGTGATGAAAGCACTAAATCAGATGGCAAAGAGGTAAATCTTGCTCTTACTTCCTCCTTTAATTTTGAATTATCTTATGTTTCTGATTTAGAGGATGATACTTTTGATGAAGAAACAAATGAAAAATGCAAGCAATTGTATAATGCCTCAAGAAGTGTTCTTAAGAAAAATAATCAACTTGAAGAAGAAATTGAATTCCTAAGGGGTGAGAAAGAAAAATTGAGCAAAAATTTGAAATATCTTTGAAAGAATGGGAAAATGAGCATACTGACTTTGTTGATAAGATTAAAGTTTTGTAGGGTAAAGTCAAGTCTCAAGATTGGAACAAGGGGCATGATGAGATTACTAACAAAATCAAAGTTTTGCAGGTTGAAATTAAGGCTCAATCTACCTTAAATGTTTCTCTAACCCTTAAGAATGAAAAATTGCACGAAGAATTATTGAGGGTCAAGGAAAGCTTTAACAAATTCTCTATAGGGTCTGAAAAAGTCTCTAAGATGATGGGCATTGGCAAAGCTCGTGGTAATAAAGAAGGATTAGGTTATAATGGTGAGTCCTGCAAACCCTTGGTGTTTGTAAAAAGTGTAGGAGGTGAAAATTCCTCAAGTCAGGCACAAAGCTCTAGTGAAAACAAGTCTGCCATCGAATTGACTGTAAGACCAGAACCTCATGAAACCATTCAATCACATCAGAAAAGCTTTTTGGTAAGTTCTGACATGCACGCCCCTGTGTGTTAGCCCAGGTATATTCACAACTCCAAAAACTTTGTTCCTAATTGTCATTATTGTGGAAAATTAGGACACATACGTCCTAGGTGTAATATGTTTCGCAAGGTTACTCAAAATCAGAGGAAAACGATGGGTATTAACTCACATGCCTCGTTGCAAGCTGAGTTAAAAGAGGGTATGAATCTGATCGCCAGGATTGCAAAGCTGGCTTCAATCCCTATGGATCTGGAAACAAAGACAAAATCGACTTGGGTTAAGAAAGGACCCAAATGCTTCTCGGCTAAGATTGATAATTGTGATATACCTTCTGAATATATTGATGCCACTTGTTTGTTTTCCTCCTGCAGCTCTAGCAATGAATTTGAATATGTGGAAGCTACTTGTCTTGTGGCCTTGACCGCACTTGCTGATAAGAAAAGTGATGTCTGGTATGTTGATAGTGGGTGCTCAAGACATATGACCGGTGAAAAGAGTTGGTTTGTGTCTTTTTCAAGAGAATTCACAACTGGAAGTCACGTTTGGAGATGGAAAAAGGGCCAAGGTAATGGGTAAGGGAACGATAAATACACCAGGTATTCCTAATCTCCAAAATGTCTTGTTTGTTAAAGGGCTTCATGCAAATCTCCAAAATGTCTTCTCTGAGTGGTAAGCCAGACAAGATGTGTGACGGCTGCAAGGCAGTTAAGCAAACTCGTGCCTCACATGGAGCAGTTAATTCATCCACTACAATTCATCCATTGGAACTTATGCAAATGGACCTTGTTGGACCTTCACAAACCGAAAGCATGGGTGGTAAGAAATACATTTTGGTTGTAGTTGATGACTTCTCACGTTTTACTTGGGTGAATTTCCTTAGAGAGAAGAGTGATACATTTGAAAGCTTTAAGGGATTGTGCAAAAGATAACAAATGAAAAACATTCTTCAAACTTATGCATTGTTAGAGTTAGGACTGATAATGGGACTGAATTTAAGAATGCTTTGTTTGCTGAGTTTTTTCTTGAGCATGGAATTTCACATGAGTTTTCAGCTGCAATTACCCCACAACAAAATGGTGTAGTTGAGTGAAAGAACAGGGTATTGCTAGACATGGGAAGAGTGATGCTACACTCAGCTGGACTTACTCCAAACCTTTGGGCCGAAGCGATTAGCACTGCTTGCTACACTGCAAACCGTGCATTCTTGAGACCAGGTACGAACAATACTCCATATGAGCTGTGGAAAGGTAAGAAACCCAATGTAACTTATCTTCGTGTCTTTGGCTCTCCTTGCTATATTTATAAAGATAGAGAATATCTTGGAAAATTTGATGCTAGGAGTGATAAAGGTATATTTCTTGGTTATTCTTTGGATAGTAGAACTTACAGGGTGTACAACAAGCAAACCATGTCTGTAATGGAATCATATAATGTATCTATTGATGATTGTGCTGTGAGTACTGTTCAGGTTAATCAAGATGAAGATCAAGCCTCAGGAAGCCGATAAATGTGGAACTGAATGAAGAAACGAATGATTCCTCAAATGATCCTATTTTTGATCCTCCACCAGTTCAGAGAACAGGGTTCAAAGAAGTTCAGAAAGATCACTCCACTCAGGATGTTATTGGGGACTTACATAGAAGAATTCAAACTCGCAGACAAGCTGCATCCCAGGTTAGTATTGATTCTGCTCTTGTTTGTTTTCTGACTGAAAATGAAGTGAACATAAACATAATTTCGAATTGTGGTTTTGTCTCACTTATTGAACCAAAGAATGTTAAAGAGGCCTTGAATGATGATGATTGGATAAATGCCATGCATGATGAATTAAATTAGTTTACGAGAAATAATGTGTGGTATCTTGTTCCTAGGCCTAGTGAATTCAATGTGATTGGCACAAAATGGATCTTTCGAAATAAAAGTGATGAGCATGGTAATGCTACTAGGAACAAAGCTAGACTTGTTGCTCAAGGGTACACACAGGTTGAAGGACTTGATTTTGATAAAACCTTTGCCCCAGTTGCAAGGCTTGAATCTGTTAGACTTCTTCTTGCTATTGCCTGTCATCTTAATTTTAAGTTGTATCAAATGGATGTAAAAAGTGCCTTCTTGAATGGTGTCTTGCAAGAGGAAGTTTATGTTGAACAGCCTCAAGGATTTATATACCCTTGTAAGATCATGTGTATAGACTTAAAATGGCTTTGTATGGCTTGAAACAGGTTCCAAGAGCCTGGTATGAGCGTTTATCTGCCTATCTAATGAGTAAAGGATACCTTAGAGATTCAGTGGATAAAACTTTGTTTGTAAAAAGGGATAAAAACCATGTCATGATTGCTCAGGTATATGTTGATGATATCATATTTGGCTCTACCTCTAATACTTATGTTAAAGAATTTACTAACATCATGGAAAGTGAATTTGAAATGAGCATGTGTGGGGAGCTAAATTATTTTCTGGGTCTACAAGTTCGTCAACTGAAAGCAAGTATGTTTCTGTCACAAACAAAATATGCTGAGAATCTTGTGAAAAAGTTTGGACTTGAATCTTCAAAAATTATCACTAATCCAATGAGTACAAGTACCAAACTTAGTGAGGATCTCATAGGTAAGTCTATTGATCAAACTCTCTACAGGAGTATGATTGGTTGTCTTCTTTATCTCACTACTAGTAGGCCTGACATATCCTATAGTGTTGGAGTTTGTGCTTGTTTTCAGGCAAATCCCAAGGAATCTCATTTGGAGGCAGTGAAAAGGATCATACGTTATGTCTCAGGTACAGTGAATTGTGGCATCTACTTTACCTTTGATACTAACGTTTAAATTGCAGGTTATTCAGATGCAGATTGGGGAGGAAACTTGGAAGATCGAAAAAGTACATCTGGTGGTTGCTTCTTTGTGGGAAACAACATGGTGGCCTGGCATAGCAAGAAGCAAAATTGCATATCACTTTCCACAGCTGAAGTAGAGTATGTGGCTGCAGGTAGCTGCTGTACTCATATGTTATGGATGAAGCAAATGCTTCGTGACTACGGAATCTCACAAGGTAAGTTGACCATATTTTGTGATAACTCAAGTGCTATCAATATTTCTAAAAATCCAGTGCAACATTCACGCACAAAGCATATTGACATGAGATATCACTTTATTCGAGACTTGGTTGAGAAAGAAATACTTGAACTTGCATTTGTTCCCACTGAGTATCAATTAGCAGACTTGTTCACAAAACCCTTGGATAATGCACGATTTGAATCACTTAGAAGTGCCATTGGTGTTCTAAGTTCTGAAACTCTTCCTTAATTTCCATATATCACAGCATGCATTCATTTTGTATGTCTTCATGGTAGCATAGGTGCATTCTCTTTTCATTTCTGCATTGTTAGGTTCAGTTTCTGGAAATTCAGGATTGATATGTAGGCTTGTATCCCTGAGTGTCTGACAGCTGATTTTGAACTTAGATTGACAAGGGTCATGCTATTTTCTTTAAATTTGTGTGCAATAAGGTGCCTAGCACATTTTGACCTTGTACTTACATCACTCTATACTTGTGAGCTTGAACAACATATTCTCTACAATCTTGAAACCTCACATGCACACATACTCTAAGTGGTGGTAAGTCTTAATTGATGGTTGGCTTGTTCTCATTGCTCATGTACGAAATTACTCATGTATGTTGCTCCTTGATATATAAAAAATAAAAAATAAATAAAAAATAAATAAAAAAAATAAAAATTGTAGTTGGTTTATGGAGCATGGCCGGGCTATTCCCAAAGTAAATAGGCCTCGGTCGTGATGAACGATATGAGGATTGGGAAGAAACGGGAAGGGTTTGGTCACCCCGGTGGATTGTGAGACTATTGACTCGAGTAGATGTGCTTTGTGGGGTGTCCTTGTTACATCTAGTACCCTAAAGTCATCTGACTTGGGAGCTGCTGGCATAATACTCGTTACATGGGTCTTAATCTTATTAAAAAAAATGGTTATGTTGTGTGAAAGGCAAAAAGAAAAATTCCAAATCATGCCCACACGGAGTTATAAGGGGGAATAAAGTTTATGTGCTTAAATGTGTTTTGTATGTGAGCTTTGCTTTTCAAGTTTCCGTAACTATTTCACACCCCATCTTGAGATATGTTCACTCTACACCACAAGAGGTATAGAATACTCGCTCATCCTCTATTTTACCTTGTGGTTGACGGAATACCTTCACTCGTGTAAACTCATTTTAGTGCACTCTTATTTATGGTTAAGTGGTGTTGCTCTTGTTGGAAAAGCTATGCAAATCCTATCTATTCTTACCTGTGGATACAGTCCAACATCATTGTGTGTTTGCATCGCATGTTTGCATTACTCATATCATCTTAAATTAAGAGGGAGTTTCTGGACTTGGTCACTTCGACGCATTCTATTTGCTTCACTTTGTGCTTTTGCAGTTTTTTTTTCTTCTGGGTTTATGTTTCTGAATCTTAATCAGAATTACACAAAAAAAAAAAAAATTATTTGTTATTTTTTCTTTTTTCACCGTGTGTTTTAAGTGTGTTAGCTAGGTCAAATTTTCCCCATAATTTCTCCATTTCCTCTCGAGGCCGCTCGTTCTCTCTCTCTTTCTCTCTCTCAATGGCTCACATCAAGCATACCATTCAGCGCCCCAAAGGTCCAGCCTCCACCTCACCTCCAGCCCAGCCTCTGACCAATGGTCCCTCTCGGCGTTCCAATTGCCTCCACCGCTCAAAGGACTCCGGGCAGCCTACCTCCGCAGAGCATCCTTAGGAATTGGAAGATTCACATTCTCTGTCGCCCGCCCAAGCACCGTCGTCCCCTTCTGGGTCTGAGCACTCCTCCGCCGCCGCTGCTCTCTCAGATTCAGTTGCCTCCGAGCCTGCTCTGGTCTCTCCTTCCCCTGCTCCGGCTTTGCCCCACCGCACGGTCAGTCCTTCCTTGACTGCTCCGCCGGCCAAGCGTCCTCGCCCTTCCGGGGCTCTGCTCCTTCCTCCTCCCGGTTGACCAAGCCTCCTAAAACACGTAAGGATTCTAGATTTGTGACTCGCACTCAACGGCTTGATTATGAAACTTATACATGTTTTCGACCGGTGGTTTATGAAAAGAGGTTCCATATCGATGAGTTGGGTACTTTATTTGCCGAAACTGTGCGTGCTTTTAATTGGGAAGCTGTGTTGGATATGTTGCCTACTCCTAACCTTACTGTGGTTAAAGAGTTCTATACCTGTTGTTCTCCCAATATGCCAATGCAGGTTGATTTGCTTAATGCTGCCACTCTGATTGGATGTAATGTTGATATCTGCGGCGTCTATGTTCCCTTCACTCCTACCACCATTCTAGAGACGTTAGGTCTTATCACTCTTGTCTCTGAGATGACTGACATTGATCCAGTGCTTGAGGCTTTATCCATTGACAATGTTGTGGCTGCCATCTATGAGGAACGTCCTGATGCCACTCTTGAGGAGCTCTCTGCTGGTGCTCTCAGTGAGTTTTGTCGCTTGTTAGGCCACCTGGTTCGTACCTTACTTTATCCATCGTCACAAAGCAGTAAGATCACTTTGGAGGAAGCTCGTCTTATCTATGTCCTCAATGCCCAACATCCTTATCTTCCTCCTGAACATTACATGTACACTGCCATCAGGAAGGCTGCTATTGAGGGTCGTCGTCACAAAAAGGCTACCTTAGTCTTTCCCCTCGTCATCACCGCTGTTTGCAAAGCAAAAGGTGTGAGGTTTGAAGATGCTGATGTCATGGCTCCTCCTTTGAAAGTATTCTCTCGGAGTTCTCTTCTTCACAGCTCCAGTCAAAGCAAGACAAAAGGAATCTCAATTGACACCACCTTTCTCTCTCGCACCGCCCTTGACCAGTTCACTGTGGTGAATCGTAAGCTTGATCATCTTCAAACGGATGTGAGTGCCTTTCTTCAGAGAGTCGATCACATTGAAGGGAGCTTCTCTCTCTTCGCAACACTTTTGCCGGTTCCTCGTGAGCTTCGACATACCTATCCAAAAAGGGGGAGAAGAAGACAGAAGACTTGACTTATTTTGTTAGTGTTGGTTTCCCTGTTAGGACTAAGTTGCTTAGTTTGACTAGACTTCCTTTGTTTTAAGTTAGTGTTGATTTTGGAATAGTGTTAAAATGATGCACTCAATTTGCTATTTTATGCATGTTTGTATGTTTCACAATGTGTGCGTGATAAGTGTTTCAGGATCAGTCGGCTGCTTCACAAGTGAAATCCCTCAAGTACTTGTTGAGGGGGAGTTTACATGAGATAAAGTAGTTTTGTATAGGAATGCCAAAGTCGCACATGTAGGTACAATTCTTGTACATGTTGTATTGGCATTCCCATACAAAGGTCAAAGCCTCTTTACTAATCTCGGAGAATCAGGTAAATGCATTTGCATAAGCATGGGATTGCAACATGTGTTTCAATCCCCGAGTCTCCTGTCAGTTTCATGTGGAGTCCGATTTTGGAAAGTAGGGTTTGGATTTTATGATTTACGTTTTTTTTAGATTATTCTGATTGTTAAAAATCGTGGTGTTGATGTCCTAGAGTTTTTAGGATGTGTCTATTCCTAATTGATTTTCCTTAAGATTTGTTGGAGTTCATATATGGGAAGTTTCTTTCCAAATTAATGGAGAATTAGGGTAGAATCTTTGGATCATTGAGTAGCTGCCGTTGGTCTATTATATTAGCTGAAAATATACATGGTCAGAGGTACACATCCATAGATGCAAGAATTTTGATAGAGTCTTGCATATTCGTTTGAAACTGTGTCTTCACAAAATAGTTAAACACTTGGTCCATGTATAAGTGTTATTGATTGTGTCTTCATATACATAAACACTTTCTTGAGATCAGAAGAGAGACGGTGAAGAAAGAAGAGCAAGATTTGGTGATCGTTCAAGTGAAGGAGTTCTAGAAGGAAGACAAACTTTGTGTTAACTTTTGTCTAAACCTTATAGCCAAGCTAGTGCTATTTGAAGTTGTAAAAGAACATATCCTTTTGAATAAGATGATCATTATTTTGGGTTCTCAAGAGTAAGAGCCCCGCAATGTTTTTTAATCTCATAGTTGAGGTTTTCACTGCGTAATCAAAATCTGGTGTTCAATTTGTTATTTTGGTTTCTGCTGCCCAGTGAGGATTGATCCGTGCACTGTAATCCCCATTTCCCAGAAAATCATATTCTGTCCTTGTATTTTCAGAACAAGATTACCGTCCCCAATCTACCATCTAAGTCCTCCGTGAAGCATTGACTTTGTAGCAAAAATCCCACTCTAGCAAGCAGAAGCTTGGGTGGGAGCAGAAGCATTCAGAAAGGAAGTCTATGGAAAATAACGTACCTTAAATAAATGGCTCACCAAAGAGTCTAGGTTTCGAATTAATCTCCTTCGTTGCTTTTGCAAGTAATGCTAGGTTATGGGCATGCAAGTCTCTAAAACCCATGTCAGCCACCTTCTTCCTTGGAATGACATAAACACTCCCATGACATCCAATGAATTTTTCTTTCGTCAGGTTTACCACCCCACCAGAACATGGCACACATTTGATGTAAGTCATCACAGAACTCTTTAGGAAGTAAAAACTAGCTCATTACATAAGAAGGTAGGGCTTGAGCCACCACCCTGGTTAACAAGACTTTACCAGCTCCACTAAATAGCTTCCCTTGCTAACCAGAAACTTTCTTACTCAAACTTTCTTTTATATAAGCAAAAGACTCAGTTCGAGATCTCCCCATGAAAGTTGGAAGTCCAAGATATTTCTCATGCTTAATTTCAATTTTTACACCCAAAAAGCTGGTCAGAGCAACCTTATCTACTTCAAGAACTTTCTTACTAAACAAGATACTGCTTTTAGAACAATTTACCTATTGACCAGATGCCAAGTCATAGTCATGCAAGACAGATTGGATGTGACGACATTCACTCAAAATAGGCTTCCCAAAAGCATGCTGTTGTTAGCGAAAAGTAAATGGTGAATTGCCAGAGCTCCCTCACAAATTTTGATCCCTTGAAGATCACCAGTATCAACTTTATGAGCCAGTAGAGTTGAAAAACTTCAGTGCATAGAAGAAATAGATATGGTAACAAAGGGTCCCCCTGTCATAGCCCTCTTGTAGAGGTTAAACAACCTCTTGGATTGCCATTCATCAAAAAAGAAAAAGACCACAGTTCTAACACGTTTAATGATAAGTCTAACTCAAGCTACATCAAAACCTAGCCTGTGGATTACTGCTTCTAAAAAACTCCATTGCATCGGGTCATAAGCCCTACTCATATCCAACTTTAGAGAAAAAACACCCTTCGAAGTAGAGTAACAGTTGTGTATGAAGTGCGACACCTCATTGGCCACCAGTGTATTATCTGTAATTAGTCTGCCTGGAATAAAAGCATTCTGAAGTGGAGAAATAATATGCGACAAACTCTTTTTGAGTTGATTAGCTATCACTTTAGAACAGATCTTGAGTTTTTCAATTAGCCACCTTCATTTCATTCTTAAATTTTGTTTATTCGATGACCGTTTAGAATTGTGTATTTATAATTTTGCAGAGTGAGGTATGCAAGGTCGTGATCTGCTTAAAATCGCAGCGAGGTAAATCGATTTCGTGGGCTCTCACATTTGTTTTGGGTTTTTGATTTTTGGAATGGATTGAATTGTGTGTTGTGGTGGTGCAGGAACAAACCGGATGTTAGAGAACTTGCAATTCAATTTGGGTGTATTCGAATCATTCCCTTTGTGCAAAAGGATTATCCATGTAAGTTTTAATTTTCTTTCTGCAATGCAGTGCTCACGTTGTCAGAAGATTAAAATCTTCAGTTTGCAATTTGAATTTTCAGTAGCAAGGGTTTGTTGATTGGTATAACAAAAGGATAAGCATAATTGTGAATGTTGTATTGTTTGACTGGATGAGAAATGCACCTATTATGATATGAGTTGAATCTATCTACAGTTTAGCTCAGTTGCTATGTTTTTCGGGTGCTAGATTCGATCATTTTTCAGGGCATGTTTACTTATTTGGAATGGGTGGGAATGATTACGGGGTAAAACCTTTCTGCTGAGATTTGAACTTCTATTCGAATTATTTATCCTTGTATATATTGAATTAGACATTCCAATAGTTGTTTCAAAATTGATTTCTTGTCAATCGGTCTTAAAATGAATTTTTGGTGGATTTTCTATTTTGACTTTGCTGCTACTATATTTTTCTAAAACCTGACAGTTCAGTCTATTTACATCCATCTTTTCCCTTCTCGAATTCCAATGAGTTTGAAATTTTAGTATGTCGTACCTTGATATGTCAACTTTCATTCTTAAAATTTCAACTTCATTGTTGTACAAATAAATTTTTCGTAAATCCTCAAAACCAAACTGTTCCTGCTTAAATGTTACACTTTAAGTTGTGTCAAATTTGATATTTTTCTGAATTTCTCTTGCTTGAGAACCCCTTTAGTCACACACCCGGGTTTGGGGTGTGACACAGAGTTAGTTTGTCAAGCTGAAATCTTTCTAAGTTTCCCTTGATACGATGTTCCTTTGGAATTAATTCCTTCTGATGGTAAATATGTGAATGTATGCTTAGCAACTTGTTCAAGGCAACACGTATCCCTGTCTTGGATGTTTTAATCTTGACACAAACCTAGTTTTTGTCTATCATTGTTGGAATTGTTTGAAGTGTGTATAGCAGATACGTTTCTTTCCTTTTCAAAATCTCTTCTTATCAAGTTTAATTGCAGCAATGAATCTTTAGATTTTGATTTATCATCTAAGTGTCCTATTGAAAATCTGATCTATTTCTACCTTGTTTCAAAATAGTGCTTTGTGATTTCAAATGAAGCTTTATATGGCCGCACTTGAGTCTATTTCTTATCCCATTCTTGCTGTCCATTCGTATTCATAGCTCATTCATACAAATTTCTTCATATTAGTGCTTTTATCCATCTGTATTCATACACTTGTGGTTTGTGATATTGAAAACAAATAGCTGATTTTTATTATGTTTTCTACAAGTGAAAACAAAGCTTCTTAATTGCGAACTTTACCTGATACAATAATTCAATTCTTTGCGTATTCTAACTGTTATGTTTTTCATAAGGGAATAGCTATATGACATAACAAGGTTTCTTGCTTTCAAATATTTACTTATTTGTTTTATTCATGGTGCCAAACTACCCTATTCAAATTAATTTCAAACTAGCCTTCTTTAGTATTTCTTTTTCCTGACTTATTGACCTTCAAATGACCTGAATTTTTGATATGTTTCACTTCTGTTAGTTAATAAAGGATCTGGAATTAGCATGCTATCTTCTACCTTAGCAGAACACTAACAGATTGCGAAACAAGTTATACCCCAATGAAGAAGCTTTGTCTGACGTTATACTTTTCAGCGTGCAAGTTGCGACACTACATGTTATCTTTCACTACATGCGTTATAGCCCAGACTGATTTGGTCAAATATATGCTTTTTCGGCCTATCCTAAGAGGCAGCATTGGCAAGTGGGTGCCTGCCTTGTCAGAATTTTCCTTGCAATATGTTCTGTTGGTATACACATACCTCCTAGGCACAAGTATCGGAAGCACAAGACTCGTATCTCCAATACACAAGCGAGATAAGCCCTCAGCCGAAAGTCCCGATACCCCTCGGGGTGATATCGGGAATCCCAAGCATCCCACACCGAAAGAAATAAAACCAAGCTCCCGCAAACTTGCTACATTAAGGTCATCTCCAACAACCCAAAGAGGTAACTATTTACTATTGCTTTCCCTTATCATTATCTTTTGACGATACTGACTTAGGCATCAGAGTGTTGAAGACCGACACACCCGGTCTTCCCTCTGACCTATCTGTGTTACAGATAAATGAGATCGATAGCGATAGTAACAGACCGATACACTCCGTGTTTAGCTGGATCAAACCCCTCTCGAGACAGCTGAAACATTTAGCGCTAGAAGGAGTCCCCTAGCTCCTTGCTGGTAGAACAATGCACCTCCAATGGGTAACAGCACTCATGATACCTGCAATGATGATCCGCCCAGCGATACAGCGACCCGAGAGATCCAGCACACCCTCGAGTTCCAAACCTCGACCACCGAGACACGCTCGGTCATGACCATTGATCCAGCCACAGCACTCGAGAGAGCAATGCTCGCTTTAATAGAGACACGTGCACAGGCCGAGGCTGAGCGGGCCGCGGCTGCTGCAGCTCACCGAGAGGTCGAAAATATGACCAACCAGAATTGCACCCTATGAGAGGCACTCCAGAGATGAGTCACGCATAACGAAGCATTAGACAGGGCCCACCAGCAGGAGACGCCGATGCTGACTATTAGCGGTGTCCTTACACCTGGAACAGTCCTCATTGTAGGCCTCGCTGGCACCTTCGTGCCCCCGAGCGCCACATTGTGAGGCCCCACCGGCACTATGCCTGGTAGGGCCAGTACAGGGCCTCAGCTGATCTACCTGAACTCCCCCTCTTTCCGGGACAACTTGGCACAGCACAGGCTCCCCAGCTGACTTCCGGCGCAACAAGGACATCAGGCACAAACACTGCTACGACAGCCAACGTACCCTCACCCAACCCCAATTCTCAGTTATTACTCCAAATGAGCTAGGACATTGCCTCCCTGCAGGCATATATTGAAAGTGTCGAGAGCAGGACTTGCTGGCAACCGATCACGGCAGGCTTTCAGGGAAAGATAGGACCATTCACTGCTCGGATACTGGCCGAGAATCGCCCACTGGAGGCCAAATCTTTCAAGATTGAGAAGTATAATGGCACCAGAGACCTATACCACCACCTGGAAGTCTTCCAATCCCTACTCCACTGAACCCAATACACAGACGACATGGCCTGCCACGCATTCGAGGAGACCTTAACAGACAAGGCCTTGCGCTGGTTTCTTAACTTACTTGCCAACTCCATTGATAGTTTCCAAGAGCTCGGGGACAAATTCCTATGTCAGTTCATCCTATGCAGCAGTTGGTATTGCACAACACCTGACCTATTCCGGCTCAAGCAAGGCCAAATGAGCAATTGTGCTACTTTGTCCTCCGATGGCAAAAGCAGGCCATGCAACGCCGTTCCCTCGACCCCACCCTAACGGCATCAGCATTCAAACAGACACTCCAACCAGGATACTTCCTATTGCAAATTAACACCAACCCCCCTGCGTCATATGATGACCTCCTCGATGCCGCTACCTCTTTCGCACAGGCCAAGTATGACATATTTGGTCTAGATACCAACGCCAATGCGCACCCGGTGACCATACCTCAAGTAAGCAACCTCGCCGAAAACTCCGATAACAGGAACAAAGACACCAGCAGAGACAAACCTACCTAGCAGAACGACAGAACCCCACGAGAGCGACAAAGCTACAATGATAAGAGGGACAAGCAATACGGCAAGAGCCCTGACAAACCAAAGTATAATTCATCAAGCGGCTGGTATCGTACTGCACCATACGGCAGTACCCGACACAGGGACCAGCGATTAGAGGCACCCAGATACGAGATTTATACCGCACTCACTGCCTCTTATGAAGATATCTGGAACAACCACAAGGACATCATCCCGCACCTACCAAAATGCAAGCCTGGTCAGTCCAAGCCACGGGATAATGGTAAATATTGCAAGTACCATGAAGAGCCAGGCCAGCCCACCAATATCTGCTGGGCATTGAAGAACGCTATCGAACACCTCATTCAAAGCGGCCAGCTCTGGCAGTATAGCACCCCTGGTACGGGAGCCAATGCCATCGAAGTCTATGGGCAGATCCTCACGATACATAAAGGTGCCCCACGTGTACCTGAAACTCACCATGCTCAAAAGTGCCAATGCCTTAAGGGCTAGGAAATATTGGACTTAGCAGCGATTACGGTACCCCACAAGTGGAGTGGGACTTGGTCACTTTTAGTCGCCATGAAGACACCATCAAGAAGCACCATAACGACCCATTCCTTATCACCATGGTCATCGACCACTATTAATGCCACCGCGTCTTGGTTGACAACGACGCAGCGGTCAGTGTCATGTTCGATAGCTGTTACGAAGGCCTCAACTAAGATAAGAAGAAACTGAGTCAAGATCACGAGCCCTTGATTAGCTTGACAGGAGAGATGACACAACCCTTGGGTTCCGTCAACCTGCGGATAGCTCTCGGGGAAGGCAGCACTATCGCCACTATGATAACCCATTTTATCATTGTCGACTGGCCTTTCTCCTACAATGTCATCCTGAGGCGAGACGCCATCTGAGGACTCCAATGCTTCGTGGCAGGACACATGCTAATGATGAAGATACCCACCCCAGGCGACATGCTCCTTGTTGTTCATTGTGCTTCTGCTCCTGAAATCCTTTCTCCCTTTTGTCAGTTTTCTTTTCCAGAATTTTGGGCTTTATAGCTTAATCTCATGCTTGGGTTATAGGCTTTATAGTCTAATCTCAGGTGGGCTCGGCTTCGTCACCACTTGGGGGTTGAGCAATCGGTGCTCCTACGGAACAGAGTCTCCGTCCAAGTGAGAGACCCAAGGGCACCGATTGCTGGCTGTGCAGTGGGGCTACAACTGTGGAGATTGGGTGACGATGGGGCAAAGAGTGACACTACCTCCCAGTCTTTCCCACCATAATTTGGCCAGCCCGTCAGTGCTGGTGGCAGTGATCTTCTTCCGAAGCTCCCCACATTCCAAAGAATCAGACTTGGTGGGAGGGGTGATTAGGATAGGCATACGTATCGTATTCGTATTCTAGGACATATGTATCGCATTTGTGTGCCAGGATATATGTATCGCATTTGTGTGGAGTGAAGTTTGGTGTATTACTATTGACCGCAAAGCCTTTGTAATAAATTTCCTTTGTATTTCATTATCGATGGATGTATCGCCTTTCATTACATTACATGAGCACCCTCCTTCTAGCGCCAAATGTTTTAGCTATCTAGGGAAGGGTTTGATCAAGTTGAATCACGGAATGTCTCAATTTGCTACTATCTCTATTAGTCTGGCTTATCTATAAGACAAACAAAGGTTAGAGGGAAGATCGGGTATGTCGGCCTTCAACGCTCCGATGCCTAAGTCAGTATCGTTATAAGATAATGATAATGGAAAGCAATAGTAAACAGTTACCTCTTTGGTTTGTTGGAGATGACCTTAATGTAGCAGGTTCGTGGGAGATTGGTTTCGTTTCCTTTGGTGTGGGACATTTGGGGTTCCCGATATCGCCCAAAGGGGTATCGGGACCCCCAGCTGGGAGCTCTTTCCTTACTCTATGATGGCTAGACGAGCCTTGTGCTTCCGGTACTTGTGTTTGGGAGGTATATGTGAAGGAGTTGTGTCCTAAAAACAATCATTTTGATGTAATGATTATTGTAATTATTACTAATAAAAAAAGGGCAAGTTTATTGTTCATTCCTTATATTTGATATTTGATTGAACAAGGTCAAACCATTCTATTTCGTTTACGAATCAAAACTCCTTTTTGATTCTCCCTTGTTATTAGGATCATAAATGATTATTAATCCTCAGGAACTTTATAAGTTATGAGTGACGTCTTACAACATATCATGACTATCCTAGTTAATATAGAATAACCTATTCAGTTGGAATTATAATACAGTACAGTCATTCTCTAACACGATGTTCTAAATCACATCATTGAGGTATGGAATTGATATGTCAACCCCCTAATGTGATTTCCATTCATATGTGATTCGTAGAATGTGATTAGAAACTCCTTTTTAATCTCATTCTATGTTTTGGCCAAAGACTTTTGAATCACATCTTTGAACATACATGATTATACGCATTTATATGAGTATAATTATATCTAAAGCACTAGAATTAAGTCAATCCTCATGTCAATTAATATGTAATTAATCTATTTTTATTTATTTTGTAGAAAATAAGCGAAATTGAGGGAACGAGAGAAGTTAAGCGAAATTGGAGCTAATTGGAGTTATCGACAAAAAGGCAAAAAGTCAACATTGGTCAATCGGTCAACGCAAGCAAATATGTGAAAATCATTAGTTTGAGCTTGGGGAAAGCAAAAGAAGGAAAGAAGAAAAAGGAAAACAAAAAAAAAAACAAAAAAATTTGATGATGGAGAATTGTTAATTAAACAAAATAATTATTTTGTTTAATTAACAATTCTCCATCATCAAATTTTTTTGTTTTTTTTTTTGTTTTCCTTTTTCTTCTTTCCTTCTTTTGCTTTCCCCAAGCTCAAACTAATGATTTTCACATATTTGCTTGCGTTGACCGATTGACCAATGTTGACTTTTTGCCTTTTTGTCGATAACTCCAATTAGCTCCAATTTCGCTTAACTTCTCTCGTTCCCTCAATTTCGCTTATTTTCTACAAAATAAATAAAAATAGATTAATTACATATTAATTGACATGAGGATTGACTTAATTCTAGTGCTTTAGATATAATTATACTCATATAAATGCGTATAATCATGTATGTTCAAAGATGTGATTCAAAAGTCTTTGGCCAAAACATAGAATGAGATTAAAAAGGAGTTTCTAATCACATTCTACGAATCACATATGAATGGAAATCACATTAGGGGGTTGACATATCAATTCCATACCTCAATGATGTGATTTAGAACATCGTGTTAGAGAATGACTGTACTGTATTATAATTCCAACTGAATAGGTTATTCTATATTAACTAGGATAGTCATGATATGTTGTAAGACGTCACTCATAACTTATAAAGTTCCTGAGGATTAATAATCATTTATGATCCTAATAACAAGGGAGAATCAAAAAGGAGTTTTGATTCGTAAACGAAATAGAATGGTTCTGTAAACTTCACTGCCTTGTTAATTAGAACCTAAGAGATCGCACACCATATAAGTGGATCATTGAGATTGTATATAAAGAAGATCAAACAAGAGTTGGTTATGACCAAATAATTAATTGGATTCATTATTTGGACATAATTAGGTCTTTCGGGTAAAACCGAACCTATTGAGCCTAAACGATTGTTGTGTTTTAGTGTGGACTTGGGGTTCACTAAGTGAGACTTGAATGAAAGCCTAAGACACATTTTTAGTGCCCAATAGCATGTATAGACCAGCCAACATATTGGCTTTGTGAAAGTCAATATTTCACTTTTAGTAGTTGGTGTTATTTCCTATTATATGAGGTGAAAGCATGGACAAAGGGTGTTACAACAAGCAAGCTTGAGTGTATCTTCACACAATCATCTTTTAGTTGAAAAGAGAGATTTCTCCCTTTGTCCAAGAACAAGTTGGTGTTATACAAGGAAGGAAGAACACTTGCATATCTTCTTCCTTTCCTTTCATCTTCTTCATCTCTTGATTCACTTGTTGAAGATCCTTAGAGGTCACATCCTTTTGTGGCTCTAGTTATAACGTCAAGGAGGAGTCTACAAGCACAAGAATGAGTACAAGAAGGAGTTCTTATTCCGAGGTACTTCAAGGTGGAGGAGACATACACACAAGGAGAGATCAAGGAGAGGAACTTTGGTGGTTCACTTGGATCGGATTGAGATCACGCTCCAAGGGTGAGTAGAACATAAACTCCCTATTTGTTCTTCCTTACTAAGCATGCTATGTTTAAATACATATCACAATAAGCCAAGATCATGGGTTAAAGGAATGGGTTGTATGTTTAGTTAGTAGTTTAATGGTTAAACTAATTCCGCACTAATTAAAAAGTTTTGAAATCCATCATTTCCTTCAATATTTATACCAACAATTTCATCACCCTCACTACCCTACCATGAGCTTAGTATAGGATATCTCTATCCTTGTGCTAGGGACTTAGTAGAGCATGACATAATGTGTAGGGGTGACGATGAAAGACTGAAGGAATGGATGGATTTCAAAACTTTTTAATTAGTGTGGAATTCGTTTAACCATTAAACTACTAACTAAACATAAAACCTATTCCTTTAACCCATGATCTTGGCTTATTCTGATATGTATATAAACATAGCAGGCTAAGTAAGGAAGAACAACGGGGGAGTTTATGCTCTACTCACCCTTGGAGCGTGATCTCAATCCGATCCAAGTGAACCACTAAAGTTCCTCTCCTTGGTCTCTCCTTGTGTGTGTTCCCTCCACCTTGAAGCACCTTAGATTGAGAACTCCTTCTCATGCTTGTAGACTCCTCCTTGTGCTTGCAAGTAGAGCCACAAAAGGATGTGGCCTTTAAGGATCTTCACCAATTGAATCAAGAGATGAAGAAGATGAAAGGAAAGGAAGAAGTATGCAAGTGTTCTTCCTTCCTTGTTATAACACCAACTTGTGCAATTGGACAAAGGGAGAACTCTCTATCTTCAACTAAAAGATGATTGTGTGAAGAAACACACTTGCTTGCTATGCTCTCTTTGTCCATGCTTTTACCTTTTATAATAGGAAATAACTCCAACTACTAAAAGTGAAATATTGACTTTTTAAAAGCCAATATGTTGGCTGGTCTATACATGCTATTGGGCACTAAAAATGTGTCTTGGGCTTTCATTCAAGTCTCACTCAGTGAACCGCAAGTCCACACCAAAACTCGACAATCGTTTAGGCCCAATAGGATCGGTTTTACCTGAAAAACCTAATTATGTCCAAATAATAAATATAATTAATTATTTGGTTATAACCAACTCTTGTTTAATCTTCTTCATATACTATCTCAAGGATCCACTTATATGGTGTGTGATCTCTTGGGTTCTAATTAACAAGGCAGTAAAGTTTATAGAACCATTCTATTTCGTTTACGAATCAAAACTCCATTTTGATTCTCCCTTGTTCTTAGGATCATAAATGATTATCAATCCTCGGGGATTTTACAAGTCATGAGTGACGTCTTGCAACATATCATGACTACCCTAGTTAATATAGAATAAACTATTCAATTGGAATTACAATACAATACAGTCCTTCTCCAACACGATGTTCTAAATCACATCATTGGGGTATGAAATTGATATGTCAACCCTCTAATGTGATTTTCATTCTTATGTGATTCTTAGAATGTGATTAGAAACTCCTTTTTAATCTCATTCATTGTTTTGGCCAAAGACTTTTGAATCACATCTTTGAACATGCACCTTATTTACTTAAGGTTAGAGATTCCTTATTGTACGCTCACATGGCTCTATGGCCGAATTGATTACACCAACGAATGCATCAATCACATCCTTTAAAGGACATAATATTATTGCATCATTAAGAGTTAATCCACTCACTCATAAGACAACCATGGTGTCTCAGGTCAAAGGACTAATTTGTATTATTGCAATTTGGAGTTCAAGTTTGACATGTAAGTAAAACTCCATACAAGAACTCTAACGATCACGTTTAGTATACTCTTTAAGATAAGAGGACCTACATACTTGTATTAGTGTCCCCACACGAATGACAAGAGAATATCATCCTCCATATTGAGCATACATAGTATGTGCTAGTCTTTCCGGATTATCAATGTCCAAATGATAATCCTATGACTAGGAACCTTTTAGGATAAGAGTGAAAAAGAGTAAAAGTCTCACACATCTAACTCTTTAGATTACTTCTCTTTAACTCATATTCCTTGGACCTTGTTCATTCAAATATCAAATATAAGCAATGAACAATAAACTTGCCATTTTGATTAATAATCATTACAATAATAATTACATCAAAATGATTGTTTTAGGACACAATTCCTTCAAAGACAAGTGTGGGTTGGGGAAAATCAAAGAGAAAAAAAAATTGTCGTAAGAAAAAAAAAATGAAAATGAAAAACGGCAAAAGAGAAGAAAAATTGAAAAGAAAACTCTTGGGAAATTGTCGAAGTGTGGTTTTGAACTTTCATATTTGTAGAAGGTCCAAAGTTGAAAATTAGGCCTTTGTCCATTTCCATGTTGGTTAGAGTAAAGGTTGAGCCCAAAACAATAATAATTGGCCCATAAAAATAGTTACATAAGGTGAGTCATTTATGCTCTGCTAGGTCTTTTGGATTTTTGTATCCTTAATCTTCATTTCGAAAACCCTAGCTTAGCCACATTACAACCCGTTTCAAGTCCTTACTTGATCCTTGAGATGGGCAGCCTTTGGTTAGTGAAGTCAATTACAAAGTCGAGCTTATGGTTTAGGTCCATTTGTGCACTTAGTCATTTCTTAAGGTCCTTAAAAATTCTTCACAAAATGCTTTTATTGATGAAATATGCAAGCTCTTTGTTGCCTTACAATTTGTTCTCTTGCATATACTTGAGTATTTAGCTTTTAAGCATAGCCATTTCTGAGAGAAATATCGAGAGTATGCCTTGTGAGTTTGGATTGGACTTGCTCAAAACATGCTATCATTCACTGTATAACCTCAGTTCTCCATACCTTACGTAGTCCGATGAGTGTCACATGTTTATTAACATTGGAATTATCTATGTGATTTTGATTAAGTGTTTAACGTGAAAGCCATGAGTTTGGAGCCTCTGAGACAATAGTTAGGGGTAGTAGAGTCATTTACTTGCTTTTTGTTGAGTCTTTGTTTTGTTTTGTATTTTTGTTTTTCTAAGGGACTAGCAAAAGCTAAGTGTGGGTGTTTCTGGTGGCTTCCTCCGGGTATGTCACGCCATTTGCTATACCACTCAAGGTACCGATCCAGCTCCCGAATCCTGTACCAGGAACACGGCGTTAAAGGGATAAACCGTACCGAACGGTTTATACCTCTCCGATGCTAAAGTAAGGGATCAATAAACAAATGGACATAGTAATAGTAGGAGAAAGGAGTTATTACCCTTAAAAGGTAGTTGTGCTGATGCTTTAATACTTGCATGTGGGAAAGGAGTTTCCCATGTCTTCAATGTGGGACGCATGTTGTCATTTTGTAGCTATATCAACCTTGTGGTGTGTACGTAAAAGGGCTGTGCTGTTCAGGGCCGGGCCCCATCGCGTGTGGGGTGCCACCCCTGGTGAACACCATCACGGTGGGTTGTGAGCTCGGGTCATGGTGTGGTACTTGGGTGTCCCTACGGGCCCCAGTTTGTAGTGCCAAGACACCCCAGCTTTTAGTGCCAAACCTAGTGGAGTGTTCTCTAGCATGTACAAGTCCCCTAAGTTTCCGTTCAAGGTATTTCTTGGGTGGGGACTTGAAAGTATTTTGGCACAAGGTTTGGCACTAGTGTGCCTGTAGGGAGTCCCCCAAGTAAGCGTGCAAGAGATGTCTTGAGCGATTGTTTTGTAAGAAAGCTTCTCTCATACCTGATAGGGTTGGACTGATTCTTGTATACCTTGTGGAGTAGATAGGCTCGGGGCCTCTTATACCCGATGAGGTGAGTGAGTCTTGATCCCTGGTGGGATTGAGAGCTTAATGTCTCGTACCTGAAAGGGTTTGTGGCCTTGGGCCTCTGTACCCGGAAGGGTTTGGGGGCTGTGGCCTCAAGTACCCGATAGGGTTGGGCTGATTCTAGTATACCTAGTGGAGTAGATAGGCTCGGGGCCTCTTGTACCCGATGAGGTGAGTGAGCCTTGATCCCTGGTCCGATTAAGAGCTTGATGTCTCATACCCGAAAGGGTTTGTGGCCTTAGACCTCTATACCTGGAAGGGTTTGGGGGCTGTGGCCTCAAGTACCCAATGGGGTTGTTTGTGCATGTTAGCTACGTGGGGCGTAAAAGGTGGGATGGTGTAATAAATGCCCGTCCCATCGACTGACTGTTTCGAGGTGTGGAGAGGTCGTGGGACACGTGTAATGAACCTACGGTCGAGGGCCTTTCGCCTTCAACGGATGTGATTTATTGGAGATTGAATTTAAGAGGGAAATTGATTGTGTCCCTTCACCTTTTTGCTAAAACACTCAGAAAAACCCTGTCAATTTTTAGGGAGGAAGAGAGAGTTCTAGTGGAAAAGTGGTGTGGAGACCTTTGGAGTGAGTGATCGATCGATTGTTGAAAGAAAGGTCAGAACCATCTTTTGCCTTGTTCTTCTCTTTTTTTTTTTTTTTTGCGATTTTATTGTTTGTTTCCTCTGTGTTTTGCTTCTGCCATGGATGTTTTCTAGTGTAAGTTATCATCTCGTGTTTTTTGTGTGTGGAATGAAAAAGAAAAGGAATAATGTTAGTGTGGGTTGCTTGTAGGTAGTGCTTGGGGAAAAACTGGGTTTCTAGGGTTTTTCCTTGTTTTGTTTTTTTTTTTTTGTTTAGCTTTCTGGATTTGTTTGTTTTGGTTTCTGGGTTGTGAAGTGGGGAACGATTAGCGCTTTAACGAGGCCATAGATCTAAACCACTAGGCTGACCCTTGTGTTTCTGATTCCAGATAGCGAACTTGAAGCTCGGGTTCACGTAGTTCTAGGATGGAATCAGAAACCAAGGCTGGGGATGCAGGATCGTCCTACCAATCTTCTGCGAGGCAGGCGGAAGAAGATATTGACCGGTACCTAGCTGGCGGTAGTGCTCTCTTGGTTTTGGTAGAGAACACCGGATCATTGGCTGGGGTGTTCTCAGAGAGTGGTGAAAGTACCGAAGTAGAGGATAGCAAGGATGCTTTGGGGGCGGAAGCGCAATTGAAGCCTTCCCTAAAGGCGTTCCTAAACTGAGGTACACGCTAGTGGACGGAATGGTGTGTGATGAGACCGGGAGAAGTATGACGATTAGGGAGATTAATACACTGGACGTGGTAGAATTAAGGCCTTTGAAGTTTGGGGAGATGGCAGCAAATCCCCCCCGGGATGGGTGGCGTTGCATGAGAACCAATTCCGCCAAGGGTTGTCGTTACCGCTACCCCAATGCCTACAGTATCTGCTGAGGATTCTGAACCTGTCACCGGGGCAGTTGACTCCAAATGCTTGGCGACAAATCTTGAGTATGATGGCTATGTGGGACTTGTGCCAGCTAGGGTGGCCTACCATCAATGAATTCCAAGCCGTGTACCAGGTTTTATACTAGAGGAAACACTATTGTCAAGCTACCGTGACATTCGCCGCTTGGGACTATGAGCCTCTAGTTACTGACATGCCAACTTTGCAAAGCAAGAAGCGGAGGAGCAAAGTATTTCCTGCTGGAGGGCGATGGCAGATTAAAAATAAGTAATGGCACTTAATGGGTACATTTCAAGCCATCGAGGATCAGTCGTACTCATTGTCGGAGGTCGAGAGAAAACAGATAGACCGAGTATACGCTGTATGGAGTGAAGAAGAAAGAAGCTCCTATAGGTTCATTCAGTACTCCATATAGATAGTCTAGGCATAGGAAAACTTCCCTGTGAGGCTAGTTGCTCTATACATAATACAATTTTTTTTTTTAGGATTGACCTTTCAAATTGTTTGCAGTGAACGTACCGAAAAGGAAACCTCGTAGAGGCAAAGACGAAGGCAAGATGAATGACAACAAGCTAATGGACATGCTGATGGGCCAAGGAGAGGATGCCCTTCACATTAATGTTGACCTGGCATCGAAAGCTACGAGTCGCTCAATTGAAGAATTTCTTCTCGAGACGGGAACCCTGATCCTAAGGCTCCCATTACGCAGAGCGAGCAGCCTATTGCCTGGGACGCGGTTACTATTGTTGATTTCGAAAGAGGAAAGGTGCCGGTGTCAGGTTCTATCTCTTCCAGTTCGACCGGGTCAACTAAAAGCGAGGATGCCCTACTTCTGGGTGAGAAGAGAAGGTTCCACATGCACCGCCATCGGAGTTGGGACTAGGAGAAGGTTACCTACACGGGTCGAGACGTTAAAGGGACAGAACCCAAGAGGTAAAAGAAGAGTCATTCGGGACTGGAGTTGTCACCGTCCCTTGGGTTGTTATCCCTGGCCATACCATTTGTCCCTAAGAAGCCCATCAAGTAACTGCTGAACGAGTATGGTGTTGCTGATGAGAAGTTTGTGTGGTCTATGCTTGCCGATCTGAAGGACATATACCTCGACCGGGTACGGGTGAAAGACAACACCCCTTCCGAAAATCAGCTTATCGCCCGGGAATCAATGATGCGGGTACTAGTACTTCTATATTATGAATTATTTAACTGTTTCCACTATTAGTGTGTGTACTGACAGGGTGTTACAGGCATTGTTTAACATATACGCGATCGACGCTAGCGAGGAAGACACACAACTGAAGGAAGAGGTTAGTAACCTCTCCGGGCAAGTGAAGTATCTTCACATGGAGAAGGCAAGGTTGGAGAAGGAGCGGGACTTCTTGAAGAGGAAGGTGGAGTGATTAATTCTAAAGGCGACTAAGCTAGAGGCGGCGGAGAAAAGGATCTCGGAGCTTGAAAGTGAACTTGCTGGGGCGATAACTGAGATAGGAAGGGAGCGGGACTCCGAGAAAGAGGCTGAAGAATCTGCCAAGTCATGGAAGGCAATAATAGAGCATCTGGATGAGCGCCTTCCTATTGAAAGGCAAGAGGCCGTTGTCGAGTACAAGGGCTCCCAAGAGCTTGTCGATCTGTAACTCGTCGCTTAGGACAAGGTCGTGATCATGAAGTACAAAGAGTGGGTGGCAGCCGGGTACCTCGATGAGGCCAAATTTAGGAGGGGACTACTTGAAAAAAGGAAGAAGGAACAAGAGGCCAAGGAGAGAGAACAGGGAAGCCAGAGTTCTGGCGGTACTCATCCTAATCCTAGTTAGGAAGTTCCCCTTCCGGGGCGTTTATTTTGTTACACCCATTTTTTGAACAATGGCCTGGAGCCAATATTTTGGGTAGCCCCTTATTAAATTCCTTTGCCCCATAGTGCGGGGTTGTCGGTTATATATATATTTTTGAATGGAAATGTTTAAAGGGATTAAGATTGCTTGTATTTTATGACTTGCTGA
Organism: Rosa multiflora; assembly: GCA_002564525.1. Taxonomy (NCBI): domain Eukaryota; kingdom Viridiplantae; phylum Streptophyta; class Magnoliopsida; order Rosales; family Rosaceae; genus Rosa; species Rosa multiflora. The sequence goes on along the minus strand of BDJD01002627.1, from coordinate 194,150 downwards.
AGCGTGTTTGTTTAAATTACTCATTACCGGAATTAAGTAACTAACAATATAGCTTGGTTGTCCGGTACGTCCGGTAACTAAGGCAAAAATGCAAGTAATGGTCTGAATAATCCATTTTTCCATTCAAAACAACACTAGTGGCTTATACAAAATGAGTACCCGATGGGTAGCTTGCCATAACTGGATGATCAAAAGCTATGGTAAGATGTTCCGGGAGCTACTTGTAATAATACTGGAGTCTCTGTGTATTCCATGGATGTCGGGAAACGAATTCTTCTATGTCCCGAATGTAAAAGGTTACGGGTCCCACCTCTTCAACGATCTCATAAGGGCCCGTCCATGAAGGATCTATGCCCCGGGGTTCCGGGTACACCTGCTTCATTCCAGTCCCCTATCTTTAGCTTCCGGGATTGAACCTTGGCGTCGTAATAGCGAGATTATGCATGTATGCCACATCCCTCCGTTCTTCGAGCAAATCAGCACCCGCGTCGAAGTACTCGATCTTGGGACTTGGGATTTGTGTTTCAATGGGAAGAACCGCCTTAGACCCAAAAGCCATGCAGAAAGGGGTCTCTTCGGTAGCCTCTGTCGCAGTGGTCCTAATAGCCCACAATACTTCCGGGAGCTTAGAAGCCCAAAGACCCTTGGCCTCGCCGAGCTTCTTTCTGAGTATTTTTTTTGATTATCTTGTTGACAACTTCAACTTGACCATTGGTCTGGGGGTGAGCTGGGGACGCGTAGAGGATTCTAGTGCCCAAGTTCTCGGTGTAAGCCCTAAGTTCATCGTTGCCAAACTGGGTGCCGTTGTCTATGATTATGGTGTCTGGGACTTCGAATCAGCAGTAAATGTTTTTCCATAGGAAGTTCTTCACCATCTCCGTGGTGATAGCGACGAGGGGTTCTGCCTGTAACCACTTTGTTTGGTAGTCAACGGCTACAATGGTGTACTTGAATTGTCCCACTACTGTGGGAAGCTTACTGATCATGTCCAGGCCCCATTGGCAGAAAGGCCAGGGTGCTAGGAGTATGAAGAGAGCAATAGGCGGTGCCCTGGGATTGTTCGCATACATTTGGCACTTGTGGCAAGAGCTTGATATTGTTTGAGCTAGGGCCAACATGGTTGGCCAGAAGTACCCAGCCCTCAGGGTCTTGTGTGTAAGTGACCGGGCCCTTGCATGGTTGCCGCATACACCAGCGTGTATGTCTTGTAATATCTTGTGGCCGTCCTCTGGTGTCACGCACTTGAGGTTGGGGAAGCAATGACCTCTTCGGTACAATTTTCCATCCATGATTGTATAGCGAGCGGACCTTAACTGGAGTCTCCTGGCCTCAACCTTGTCGTCCGGGGCCAAACCGTCAACTATGTACTTGAAGATTGGATCCATCTAGGAAGCTGTGTGGTCCACAGTAAATATTTCTGACACCATTTTAGAAGTACTCTGCTTGTCCAGTATTTCGACCTTGGTAGCCCCGTATACAGTACTTGGAAAAGTTGTCGCGAGCTTAGCAAGGGCGTCTGCTTTGTCATTTTTTGCTCTCGGTATTTGAGTGATGATGTAGGAGGTAAATCTCTGAACTAATGCCCGGGCTAGGGCCTGGTAAGAGGACATGTGAGGCTCCTTTGCTTCGAAGTTATCGTTGACCTGATTCATAACCAACTTGGAATCGCTGAAGATATGAAGGTATTGGACGCCCAGTTCCCTAGCAATCTGTAGATCGGCTATGAGTGCCTCGTACTCATGGGCGTTGTTGGATGCCTTGAACGCAAAACTGAGGGCGTACTAGTACACCTGGTCCTCCGGGCTGATTTGCAAAATATCGGCGCCACTTGTCTTCCTGTTAGATGCACCATCGATGTACAATGGCCAAGCACCCGGTGGTTGTGGGTTTGGGGCTGGGGGTTCAGGTGTCCCTGTAGGTGGATCATGAAGGGGGATAAGTTCATAAATGAAATATGCTGCTGCCTGGCCCTTAATAGTCGTTTGTGGCTTGTACTTGATGTCGAACTCTCCCAATTCGATGGCCCATTTAATTAATCTTTCTGATGTCTCCGGTTTCTGCAAAACCTGTCTCAATGGGTGATTAGTGAAAACAGTGATTGAGTGTGCCTGGAAGTAGTGTCTGAGTTTCAGGGCTGACACCAAGATGGCCAATGCTACCTTCTCAATGTCTGGGTACCTTGATTCTACGCAGTGTAACCTTTTCCAACGTAGTACACCGGGTACTCGCAGTAGGAATCCCGCCTGATCAGGGCCGAGCTGATGGCCATTGAAGATGCTGCGAGGTATATGTACAACATCTCTCCTGGACAGGTTTTGACAATATGGGTACGGCCGCCAAGTATGCCTTGAGGCCCAGAAATGTTGCCTTGTGCTCAGAAGTTCAGGTTATCATCTCAATGTGCTGGGTTTTCAGCATTTTGAAGAAACAGGTACACTTGTCTGTGAGTCTGGATATGAACCTTGATAGGGCGGCCACCCTACCTGTAAGGGATTGGACCTCGTTTCAGTAGGTGGGGGATGACATATCTAATATAGCCTGTACTTTATCTGGATTTGCCTCTATTCCCCTGTGACTAATGATGTACCAGAGGAACTTTCCTATTTCAACCCCGAAGATACACTTCTGTGGGTTAAGCCGCATACTGTTGAGTAATATGATGGTGAAGACAATTGATAGGTTGGTGACATGGTCTTCAGAGGTTAGGCTTTTGACCAGCATATTGTCTACGTATACTTCCATAATGGTACCGATCAGGACATCAGCAAACATGGAGTTCACAAGTCGTTGGTAAGTGAAACCTACATTCTTCAGTCCGAAAGGCATGACCTGGTAACAATAAAGACCCTTGTCAGTGGTGAAAGCTGTGTGTTCCTCATTTGCGGGATTCATTCTTATTTGGTTGTACCCACTGAAGGCGTCTATGAAACTGAGTAACCGGTACCCAGCGGTGGAGTTGATTAGTTGGTCAATTCGTGGGAGCGAGAAGCTATCCTTGGGCCATGCCCGATTGAGATTCGTGTAGTCGGCACACATGCGCCAAGATCCCTGCACCTTCTTCAATACCACGACCACATTTGCTAACCACCGGGGGTAAGTCACTTCCTGGACGAAGTCGATAGCCATAAGCTTCTTTACCTCTACTTGGATAGCCCTGTACTTATCATGGGTGAAAGCCCGGCGCTTCTGCCTTATCGATTCCGAGAAAGGAACAATGCTGAGGTTGTGCATGGCTATATCAGTTGATATCCCAGGCATGTCTTCGTATGACCAACCGAAAGCTAACGTGTTGGAGCGTAGGAATGAGATCAAACTTTCCCTGACCGCCAGGGTCAGTTTGGTACCGATCTTGACTGTTTTGGTAAGGAATTCTTCAAATAGCACTACCTACTAGATATCTTCCACAGCACCGGGCCGTTCCTCATCAGAGTCCGTACTGTCCCTAGGATCTTCATACTGGTCCGTGAGGGAAAGGTCGGTACCAACTTGCAACATTTCTGATTTGCCCTTTCCCCGGGATACCTTTAAAGAATAGCAATGCCTTGCTGCAGCCTGATCACCCTGGATAGTTGCTATCCCTACCAGGGTTGGGATCTTCATCATGAGCATGTGGGCAGCGATAAATGTCTTTAAACATAAAAGTGCAGGTCGGCCCAAGATTGCGTTGTAAGATGAAGCACAGTCTACCACAATGAACTCTATTTTGATGGTTGACTAGTTTGGACTTTCTCCCACCGTGTTCGATAAATAATCTGATCTGAGTGGTTGGACGATATCTCCCAAAAAGCTGATAAGGGGCTCATTATCCTATGACAGCTTGGCCTGTCCTCTGTTCAAGGCCTTGTACGCATCACGAAATGATACACTAACAGAGGCCTCGGTATCCACGAGCACTCCAGAAGTTATGTAGTGGTCCATTTTGAGCATGATCAGGAAGGGGTCGTTATGGGGCATCTTGAGGTCAGCTTCCTCAGCTTCCAAAAAGGTGTCAGACTTTTACCCTGCGTCGCTTCCCTGCTGCAGGGACTTGTGGAAATTGAAACCTCGGGCTGTCCCAAGCTGGAGTGTCATTTCCTATCTCGGGTGGGGGGTAAATCCTTCGGGCCACCACCATGGATCGTGAGAATCTGGCCGTACACGTCAATGGCTCCTACTTCCTTACAGGGAAGATACCGCTAAAGCTTGCCCTTCTGGATGAGGGACTCAAATGTGTTCTTCAGGGCCATACAAAGATTGGTATTATGTCCGGCGTCTTGTGATAAGTGCGGAACCTACTGGTATCCTGCTGCGTGAGTTTACTTTTTGGGAACTTACGGGGCGGTGTCCAGGGTATTTCGTCTATATTTTCGTTCTAGATGGTCTCGTATGTGGCGGAGAGGAGAGTGAATACCTCGTACCGGGGTGGAGGTGGTGTCTTGAGGTACTGTGTCCTGTTCTCCCGGTGGGACTGTGCTCCCGTATACTCTACCAACTTATATGACTCTTTGCTTCTCTTACTTGCAGAGTATGGTGACCTTGGTACGTCCTGTGTCCACTCTCACTTTCTTTGGTTCTTCTCTCTGTACGGGGACCGGAACCTGGTTATCTGCTCTTTTGTTCTCTGGTTTGACATTATTGATCCCCATATGTTTCGAACTCAGCTGGGCGTGCCTGATGGCTGTGGCCATCAACTCATTGTAGCTAGCCGGGGGATGATGATTGATTTGGTAGAGGAAATCCCCGGGCCTTAGTCCCCTCCTAAAAGCTAGCTCCGCCAACTCTTTGTTGAGATCACGGCATTTGGCGGTAGCCACCTACCACCTATTGACAAAAGATTTCAAAGCCTCGTTCTCTCCTTGTTTCACTTTTAGCAATCCCGTTGGGGTGTTTAGTTAGTCAGTACGTAGAATGAAACGATCTACGAACTTGTCTGCGAGCTCCTTGAAGTTTCCTACTAAACTAGCTGGTAGTTCGTAGAACCAACTCAAGACTTCTCCCGACAATGTTTCTTGGAACATGTTGCAGCAAACTTCATTCATGTATCCCTTGGGGCTCGTTTGGGAACGGAAGGCCTGCAAAAGTTGATATGGGTCCCCAATTCCCGTATAATCAATCTTAAGTGGCTTCGTTGCATTTGATCGTATTGCTTCTCGGACCTCCAGGGTAAAAGGACTAGGACGATCCTCGAAAGTCGTCAGCGGTCGCCAGGCTTCCCGGTGCTCTACTACCTCTACCCTCACTTGGAAGGCGCTCAAAGTCGTACTCATCTGTAGAAGTAATGCTGTATTAAGGTCAGTTTAACAGGACCCGCCCCGAAATTCACCCTGAAATCCGAAGTGGCCCTACAGGGCACATCTTAGAACGAATTCTACCAAAAATTTGGCAAAACTTCCCCTAAAAATGGACTACCCAAGACCTGTAGAAAGACATTTACACTTCTAAGCAATCCATCCTTATTCTTCTGGAGCCACCCTGCTCCCTGAATCACAACATCTTCCAATTCACATTACAAAAATCTCAACTCAATAACATTAATCCTACAGGTTATCAGAGCAATTCTAAAACAAAAGGTACAATAGAAATAAAAGTAAAGAGGGTGAAGGATTGATAGTTCTGACAATGCGGAAGCAGTGACAACTATGCCTCAACTCCATGTATGCTTGACCTCAACTAGTCTAGCCTGCAAAAGTATATGGCTAAGCTTGCCGTTTATTTGAAGTTTCCCCCCGTGTGGTTCCTCTTCACGTCCTGAAAACCGAAAAACCTTCAATTTTCCTCAAATCTCTGATTCTCCTTCCATGGCTCAAATTTGATGATGAAACTTGGTAGGTTGGTAGAACATGGCAAGATGAACAAAGCCCAGTTAGTGTCAACATCTGATTTGGCCGGAATTTGAAGAAATAGTCGGAAAAGCCAATTTGCTACAGTAAACTTCTTGGCTTTGATTCGTCGTCTATGGTGCATGATAGGATGCAAGGCATATATTGATGGAAAGCTTGTTTCAAGACGAAGAGATAGGTACTAATTTTATAGCCATAGGTGGTCGGAAGAAGCGGTAGTGACGTTAGGAAGTTAGGTCGGCAGGAGAAGCAAATTGGGAAATTTTCTGGGTATTTCCAGAAATGGCAAGTCACACTTGCTACTTATAGAATACGTTTTCAGCAAAATTACAAAAATGTCACTAACTTGAAATCCTTATAACTTCTTCGTTGTAACACCGATTTTAGCGTGCCATATGTCTACGAACTCGGTTTAATATCCTCTGCAACTTTCATGAAGGAAACTTTCTCAAATTTGTACCTGAACAAAAAGTAAACTTTTAGGGCCACTAAAAGTATCGAAACAGAGTAAAAGTGAAAGTAATTGTCGTTTACCGTCCAAATGACTAGTAAACCGATAAATTTAGGTTCGGGCCGTAACACTGTTACCGGTGGTTCAGTCTGCAGTGGCTGGGGTAAAGGTGGTAGTTGTGCCTTAGGTTTTCTGGGTACAAGTTTACGGGTATGTGGACGATTCCTTGTCCCATACTGGGCAATGTGGTTGGCCCATGACCTGTCGCACCTATAACCAGGGCAGCATTCATTTCCATTGTCGTTACTTGGGAAGCTCTGGCGATGGCTTGAGTGAGCGCTTTGTTATGTTGGTGTTGTTGATCCAGCGCCCGGGCGAGTGCGGTATTCTCATCCTCTAATTCCTGTAACCACTGTTGAGAGGGGAGGTTGGTCTCTCTATCAAGCCTCTACTATTCCTGATCAATCAGACATTGTTCCCAAAAGGCTGCGATCTCCGCTCGTATGGCTTCCAGTTCTGACACCTAGGCTGATGGATCGGGAAGTTGCAGGTTTGCATTCTGCCGGTCCAAGAACCCCAGACCATGAGTTTCTGCGCCAACACTCGGCATCCCTGCTGATAAAGTGCCCGGGCTAAATAATAATGCTCGGGCAACATTTCTGGCCTCACCTACCATTTCTTCTGGTTCAGTCACGATTCAGACCCCTATCTGGCGCGTCAATGTTACTGGTGGCTTCCTCCGGGTACCTTACGCAGAATGCTATACCACTTGGGGTGCCGATCAAGCTCCCGAATCCTGTACCAGGAACACGGCGTTAAAGGGATAAACTGTATTGGATGGTTTATACCTCTCCGATGCCAAAGTAAGGGATCAATAAACAAATGGAAATAGTAATAGTAGAAGAAAAGAGTTAATATCCTTAAAAGGTAGTTGTGCAGATGCTTTAATACTTGCATGTGGGAAAGGAGTTTCCCATGTCTTCAATGTGGGACATATGTTGTCCTTTTGTACCTATATCAGCCTTGTGGTGTGTACGTAAAAGGGTTGTGCTGTTCAGGGCAGGGCCTCATCGCTCCTGGGGTGCCGCCCCTGGTGAACACCGTCACGGTGGGTTGTGAGCCCAGGTCATGGTGTGGTACTTGGGTGTCCTTACGGGCCCCAATTTGTTGTGCCAAGACACCCCAGCTTGTAGTGCCAAACCTAGTGGAGTGTTCTCTGGTATGTACAGTGGGGTAGTTGATAGGAGCACAAAGTGCGACGATATTAATGAGTATATGCCCCATATTAGCCTTGTTTCTCCCTTAGTTTCGTATTTTAGTCATTGAGTCGTTTTCAGAGTCCTGTAGTGTGTTGGGCATGAAATTGCCGAAAAACGCAAAATTCATGAAGAATCCTAGCTAGATCAGGATTCCACACCGTTGACATGTTTTCGGACTTTACATTTTAATTCCTTTTATTTTCTCTAAAAAAATTATGATATTCTCCTTCTTGTTTGTAGGACACCTTGCCTGGTGCACTGTTGGAAACATCAACGACATAATCAGAAAATAAAACATTTAAGACGTTTGACCAAGCAATGAAGAAAGGAAATAAAGGAGAAAGATGTTTTTGTTGGTGAAATAAATAAGTGAAATGTTTCAGTTGGGAAATTAAAGGAATTGCCCCTGAATGAATGCCAACGTAGAGAAATTTGGCCTAAATGGAAATATGCGATCCAGGTTAAGTTGGATTCTCTAACGAAGAGGAAGGTTTTAGAGCCAGTGATGCCAACACCTCCTGACATAAAACCTGTTGACCAATGGGTCTTCGTTTAAAAGCGTGATGAGAAAAAGAGATGGCAATCTCACCTTATGGTGCAAGGCTTCTCATAAAACGCCCTGGAATTGACTACGATGAGACATATTATCTTATAATGGATGTCATTGCACTCTACTACCCTATCAGTTTGGTAGTTTTCGAATAACTAAACATACAGCTTACAAATGTGGTCACTACGTATCTCTATGGGGATCTAGATACGGAATAGACATGAAGGTTCATGGTGAACTTCATTTACCCAAGTCAAGTGGCTTTAGACCATAGAGCGCGTTTACAATAAGGTTGAAATACTCACTAAAGTGACTACTTGCTTGGGAAGGGATATGCCTGCACAATTCTATAACAAGTTTCAGATTCTATCGCAGTTCATGTTGGACATGATCTTCATTGAAAGCCCTTAAAGAGTTAAGGGAAACCGCTGAACACTTGAAATCTGAGTTTGAGATGAAGGATTTTGGGAGAACATGATTATGTCTCAGTTTGGAACTTGAGCATCGTGTTGATAGATGCTTAGGCATTTTGACAAGGTCAAGCCTTCAAGCACCCCTCATGATCATCCATAGTCTTGATCTTGAAAATGATATTTTTCGTCCAAAGGATGATGACGAAGATGTGCTAGAGGCAAAAGTGCCTTACTTAGCTAAGATATAGCTCTGCGCCAACACAACACCATTTAATTGGTGTAAAAGATATCTTTCAGTACTTGAGATGTACAATTGATATGGGCTTGGTCTATCCCTACAGAGAGGATGATGGATTCGGACCCATCACACACCAGGAACGCCGCCAACACTGGCCTGCCTCCACTATCCCCATCCCAAAACTACATTTGTTTTGGAAGGTTTTGCTGATATTGGGTATCTCTCTGACCCCATTCAAAGGTCATTCCCAAATTGGTTAAGTGTTCACCATGGATCAAGACCGTGATATCTTGGAGGTTTACAGAACAGACCCTAGTCGCTATATCTTTGAATCATGAAGAGATTATTGCTCTTCATGAAGTAGTTCATGAATGTTTATGGATTGGATCCATAATTACGCATGTTCGAACAATTGTGGTTTGAAGTCTAACACAGATGAGCCTACAAGCATTTAGGATAATGCTACTTGTTTTGAACAAATGAAGCAAGGCTACATCAAAAGCGACAACACCAAGCATAATCAGCAACAACAGACTCTCCTCAAGATCAAAGTGAACTAGGTTCAATCTGAGGACGGTGTGGCAGACTTGCTCACTAAGTCATTGCCTAAATTCCACTTTCGAGAAACATGTTGGTAGCATCGTTTGCGGAAGTTATCCGAACTCCCATGATCGTAGTCATCGGGGGGAGATGCAGACATCAGGGGGAGATGTCTACATGTATGATCTCGAAACGTGAAGGGTGTGTTGTGCTCTTTTTCCCCTTCGACCGAGGTTATTTTTGTCCCACTGGGTTTTTGTTACTCGGCAAGGTTTTTAATGAGGCAACAAGAGAAGCACCACATTTGGGAAACACAAGGGGGAGTGTTCAAGTAAATCCAGAATATGTATCTGGCCCAAACTCTAGGTTACTTGACCTACTTGTAATAGAGTTTTGAATTAGAAATATTCTCGGAGATATTCATATATATCCAATTAATTGTACGATTGTCTTTCCTTGTACAACTCTGATTCTATGTCTTGTAATCCTCTATATAAAGAGGTCCCTATTATTAATGAAAGCACGACTAAATTCTCTCCCAATTTCAGTTTTCCTTAAACAATATCATAATTATCAATAAAACATTCTCAATGCCAAACTCAAAAGCCAAATAAAAATAGATAATTATTGTTTCCATCGAAAATTATATTTTTGAAAATCTTTCAGAAATCTCACAATTAATGAATAAAAATATATTTCAATTCTGGAAATAGTCTTGGAAAACAATTCGTCAAAAACTATCATAAATCATAAACGTACTTAGTTCCAGAAATACTCCTCAGAAAACATTTTAATAAAATGCAAGTCATGACTAAGCTCAGTTCCTTAATATAAAAACGAAATTCAAAATTCATGACTAAAGGCGTAATTTCAAATGCAAACATTTTCACCAAGATAATTTATTTTCTAAAAATCACAACGAAAAATCCAATCAATAAACCAAAATATAATCCAAAACCAAATCATATTCCAAAAACTAAAACGTATTCTCAATAAAAAAAGATAATTAAATAAATAATTAATTCGGAAAAATTAGTGCATGCATTATTTAAAATCAAAAGTCCATTCACTGTACAACTTAGGCAATCATGCATAAGGAATTCCTCGTCAAGCAAATGCTCCGTACGTCGTCCTATACACAAAAGAATGTCTTAAATAACTGAACGGAAGGTCTGAAATACATTTATGACAAATAAATTGAAAACTTGATATCGTCGATCCTTCGGAACCTAAAAGTTTCAAAACTTCTTCGAAACACACCAAACTTTACCAACATCATCATTTCTGAAAATCAACACCTAAAACTCTGAACATCGGAATTCTCTTATCGATATCACACCTTTACCAATTCAACCAAAACAAATATCCTTAAGTTCAATATGTTAACCTTTACATAATAGGCTAAACTAGAAGGCCAGAAGAAGCGACACTCGCCCCCATACGCAAGAAATCCGACCACCCAATTGCTCCATGAAACTTACATTAAAATCTTCCTCTCAACAACTCAAACAACTTGTTCAACTACCAGAAAATCGAGATAACAAAGGGATTGGTCGGAATTTACCTCCAAATTAAAAGGGGCCGAAATCTTTGGAAGCTTGATTCTTCTTCCTTGTTAAGAATCTAGCTAATCCGTTTAGAAGGATTGATTAGCATTGGGAGAGCTCCAAAACATTGATCAATCACAAGCTAACACACCTATACTTCGTATCGATGAACGGCAACAAATAAAGTAACCAAGTGCTATAAAGGTAGCCGGACGTGCTACCACAAGCGATTGAGCGTGAACCCCGGCCCACACGCCGCCGGATGAACTTCAAGATCTACAAAATCAAATCTGACCAACTTGTTGAAGACAACTAGGGTTCAACTTTCATACTTGGCACTAAGGCCGATTCAGTCTAAATCGAGCTAGATCAAGTTCGAAAGTTTTGGGTGGCTGAAACTTCAAGTAGAAAATCCAACCTCCACACTTTGAATAGGTCTATAAGGCTTCTATTGATACAAAGAGGAAGTGGAGATCTTCAAAACCCAACCGGTTTCAAGTGTTGTCGTGGCAAGAGAAGAGAGATCGATCTGGGTCAGTCGCCGCCGATATTTCCGACTTCGATCTGCCTCTTACGATGCTTAAAAGAGGAAGAGAGTTGTTGCGGGTTGGATGAAGGCACCGAGGTGAACAAGTCTTGGCTGGTGTAAGGGTCGGATTAGGGTTTTTTGGAGTGAGAGAAAGAGATAAAATTTTCCGAATTTTAGAAACTTTCAGAATTTTTTGAAAATTCAGGAAATTCTTATATTTATAAGAATATTTCCAAAAAAAAGAAAATCTTTCTCTGACCAAAATATTTCCATACGTGCCGCGTGTCCACGAACACATATCGAAGTGCTCTACAACATTCGTGAAGATATTTTTCCAATAAAGTAAACGAATAAAAAGCTAAATCTTGACTACTCGAAAATAAAACTTTTTTGAGAAACAATCGTCTAAAATACATTTACTTCACCGACGACCGACACATAATTTCAATAAAACAATAAAATTCAAAAATGAATATTTCGGGTATTACAATTAATGACTCTCTAATATAAATGACAAGAATTAGAGTCGTTAAAATATGGCAGTTTTTTGTCCTTTTATATAAATGGCCATAAATGTATCCTGGTAACAAATAACAAATGCATATTTTTATTTATAGTAAGAAAATAAATCCTACCGTTCATGAACCTTTGAGATCACCTTATAAATATGTCCGACTCACACAATGTATCTCTACCAGAAGATTACAAAATACGAGATACTTCTCCAAAAAAACTGTAATTCTGAAGAAAAATGGTGAAGGCTTCATGTATTGTAGTGTGTTTGTTTGTCTTCCTCGTTCTTGCACAAGGTATGTTCTTTTTTCATTAGTCCATATGATTTTCAAATGTTTTATTTTAATGAAAATTTAAAACTATACGCTAAATGCGATTAAGATCTAGGTAATGAGGAGAATACGCTGACATGAGTCAACGATTACGATTGTAAAATATTTTTTTTGTAATGCATATAGGTTTGCGACATGGAGTCAATGGTGTGGACCGCACCCAGGTCGAGGAGGCAGGATCTCCATTAGCCTTTCGTCAATATTGTGAAACTGACCCACAATGCAAGGGGAGTTGTCACTTTGGTCGTCCATGTTGTGTAAATGGAGGTTGTACTTGCAATTGTTGAGAAAAACATAAAGCTAGAAACATAATTTCTATCGATGCTATTAAAGCGCAGTGCGCAAATTCTGAATAAATATAATAATTATGATTGATTGATCTTATTTGTTCCACACAAATCTTTATATGTTCTTATTGTTTCTAACTATTTTATGACTGCAAACACACACTACTACAAAAATTGAATCAGACGACGGCTAGAAACCGTCGTCTGATATGGAGGTAAAGTGTCGTCTATCTAAGCGCCGTCTGATGAAGATCGATTGTAGGGAGGAGCCGTCATGTGAAGGGCTCAGCAGCATGTCGGCAGCATTAGCTGTTACGTGACTATTCTTCAGACGACGGGCGACTTTAGAAACTGTCGTGTGAAGGCAATTCAGAGGTCACTTTATTTTATGCCCGTTGTGTGACTTTCATTCAGACTACAGTTTTTCAAAGTATCCATTATCTATTTTACATTCAGACGACAGTTTTTATTTTTGGGTCATTGTGACTATTGTGCACATACGACAGTTTTTTTGTGGTTATTGTTGTCCTAATAGAATGATTCAATGCATTATATTTGCTGGATGTGGAATCAAAAAAGACCAAATTAACTGATCAATATATATATATAGAAGAAATTGTTATAATTCACATCATAAACCAAAATGGATTGTGCAAAGTTAATCTTTTATCCCCAAAAGGAGTACATCTAATAGTACTCTCCTAGCAAAATACATCCAGAAATTTACTTGTGTCTAGCTTTGCAAGCTTTGCTGCTCTCATGGCCTCATTGCAGTCTAGCTTTGGAAGTTTCCAAGCACTAACTCTGTAGGATTGCGAGAAATACCCTGATCCTCTAAGATATCCATAACCTAACGTCTTTAAGTTGCTTGTTTCTTGAAGCATCTTGCTAGTTCATGGATTACAAGCTCTCTAAAAGAAGATCATGTCCTGCTCCCTTAGCAATCACAATAACCATATGTCCATTTTCTGAGTTATTTTTCAATGAACTCAAAAAGTCCACCTCGTCCTTTTAAGAAAGAAAGGGGGAATCTGGAATCAAACAATAGTCCACATCGCGACTGGCAAGTGTAGCATACATAGCTATGAAACCTGCAACATGAATATATAGGTGCTATGTACAAATGCAAGCAGTCAACAACAAAATCAGCATGACAGAACCAAATTCATTTAGCATCTAATGTTGTACCAAGTTCATTTAGCATGTCAACAAAATAATTTCGAACCATATATGCCCATGTATATGTTCAGAGGCACAATTATAAACTAGCAGTAATTATACAATCCAATAACCAACATTTTAAGAATATAATATACAAAATTTTTGATAGCTACCTCATACAGAAGCATGTATCCCATCCACTCTGAAATTATAACATCAACCTCCTCATCAATATCAAATCCTGCAGAACTAAAAAAGTTAGCAGTACCATTGGTTGGCTTATACATGTGTAAGTCAGATTAATAAGTCGGTGCAAGGGAAAGCAAAGTACTTACAAGAATACAATAAGTTGTTGTACATGACCTATCTTCAATTACTCCCAGACTCTCGTTCAAGGCATAGGCAGCTTTCTTTCCTATAAACTATAGTAAACAAAATTTCAGTCAGTTTTAATGTTGGTGATGGATCAGGAAGTTCACCAATTGTTTTCTCTAAGAAGCCTATATAGAAAGAATATTTAGATAAAATAGAACCAATCATAATCATCAAGTATTAGATAAAAGAAAGAGGAAACTATGGTGGCGATCGAAGTGTTATCTCTTAGTATAGGATAGAGAACATAACAAGACATAAACTTGTTGAATATCTTGAATCCAAAAGATAATGATCAAGTAAAGTGGTTACACATTTTGCACAAGCTTGAGCACAAAAGATAGAAAGAATTCCTGTGCCACAGCCAACATTGACTACCACCTGCCAACCAAACAAAAGAGGTTCTAGTAATGATGATAACTGCAATTTTATGTTCTTCCTTCTAAGGTAAGATTTGTGCCTTCATATCATCATATGTTCAAAACATAATATGCTATTTCAAGCCAAACAAACAGAACATGATCATACCTAATAGCACAGAGATACCAAGTGAGAAAGGAGTAAAATGCAATCTAGTAACATATATTATTGAATGACCAAGAGTCCTGAAACTTTAATATGTTAGGAAGTCACCAACAACCTATAAACAAAGGCAATACCACGATGCTATAGAACCAACTAGGAAGATTTGCTAGCGCCTTGCTGCGGGATTTGGTATTGTGATTGTTTTCGTACATGATGACAATATTATTGGTGTTGTAATGAAAGAACAAGTATAATTACGTTATATGCCTAAAGAAGGTGAAAGAACACCTGCCTAACTTGGCAACTAGTTAAATCAAGAAATCATGTTGAACATATAGGATCATATCAGATAAGAAAACAATGACAAAGGATCTGATGTCAGTACCCATTCAGTGCCAAGACCACATGTCAGAACACAGAGAGCACATGCACCCCTCTAAACAGGGTATGTTCTGTTGCAGTAACAGTCATCTTACACTCATCCCAGTTCAATTCTCATGAAAGGCCATGAGATTCAAAGACTGTTTCCACCTCTTTCTTCCAGACTTCGTTCAGATTCTCTTCTTCTGCACAAATAATCACACGGGTTTTATTTCAACCATATGAGACAATAATGGGGGGACACTGGGGTTACTATCCTCATTTATTCTAAAGTAGCATTCCGATCATGTCTATGCTTTTATGATCTGAAATGCAAGAACAAAACAAGAATCATCAACTAAAACCGGGGAAATGAAATGCAGTAATCTGTAGTACACCTAGTTAAACACACAGTCACAAAGAGAATAGAATGCATATACACAGTCACAAAGAAAAAAGTTAAACATTTCCCGAGTTCAACATAATTAATACTTACAATTGTAGGCAATGTGGAAAGATGTTGGATATATATTCAGCAGTTGGCAAATCAGCATTTCTCCAGACACAAGAACCAACTTCATCATTTTCAAGTTGCTCTCCTTGCAAGTATACAAGACTCAGCTTATACGATTCAAGCAATTTACGGAACTCCTCTTTGCGATTAGTCATAGTTTAAACCTACATTCAAAGAGTCGAGACATTGTAAAATTATAAACTAAACTAAAACACCCAATTCACTTAATAAGTTGAGAACAAAAACGTGCTTTTAACAACATTCAAGGAAGAAGAACACTACAAGTTCCCTGAGCATGAAACATTGTTTCCCTGAAGACCCCCAACAGAGTTGGCAATAGCAAAGAATCTCAAGCTCCTTACACAAAACTTAAGAGCCCAAAAACCATCACATCCCCTAGTTTACAACACTGAGACTGGCCTCAATTTCCAACTTTCTGATAAAAAAATTCCAACTCTAATCCACCTAGTAGCTAACATTCAAGGAAGAAAAACCAAATCTACTGAGAATGATCAATTCCAGAGCCAAAATCTCTCCAGAAACCCATCATGCAGTAGCAACAAGATCCAGAACCCAAAACAAAAGAGACCAAACTTTGTGTCACTGAAACAAGCAATTGAGGAAAAAGCCCCCAACTTTGAATCCCAGAAAACTTGAAATTGAGAAAACAAGGAGACCCAGATGAGAAAAAGTGGAAAAATAAAGGAAGCTGAGAGAAAACTCACCAGCCCAGAAGATTGAAGAACATAAAAAATTGAATGAGACCCAGATGAGGAAATTCAGGAACTTGAACAATCCAGAAGAGAATGGCGACGAAGAATCACAAATAGGAGAGAAGAACACCATGAAAACGTAAACAAGGTGAGAAGCAACTATCTAATTGAGAAAACTTCAAAGCCCTTGCAATCTGAGGTCTCCTATCTCTGATTCAATTTCTTCAATTTTAGGTCTCAAAAACAAAACAAGAAGACGACGAAGAACAGGCTTCGGAAATTGCAAGAGAGAGAAAGAGAGGAGGGGTTTTTACCAGTGAGATTGTTGGATTTGATGTTGGCCTGAGTGCGGTCGGAGTAGAGCTCAGAGTTGTTGGGGTCGACGACGATGGCTTGGGTGTAGAGGTCAACGGTGAGCTTAGAGTGGTCGTCGATGAAGGCCTTCGCTATTTCCCAGATCGAATAACCCATGTATTCGGGGCTTGTAGAAGAGAGAGAGTGCTTTGGTGAGGAGATAGGGTTTGTTGAGGAGAGAGAGAGCTTTGTCGAAGAGAGAGTGAGGGTTTTGGTTTTGGGTTTGTGTCGAGAGAGACTGAGGAACGGGGGGTTGTTGAGGGTGAGGAGTGAGGGTTTTGGATTTTGGGTCGATATATATGTTGTTATTTTTTTGGCTTAAGTGTAGGGTCTCAAGCCCTGCCCTATGAATTTGGACAAGCCCTACAAAGACTCACACAACAGAATTTTATAAAAATGTTGTTTGAGTACATGAGTTTAAAATTTGAAATTTGCTTCCTATCAATTTGACTTCCCTCGTTGGGGAGTTGGAGAAAAATGATGGTGAAACATCTCTTCCTTTCTGCCAAACATATTAATCAGACCACAGTTTTATTGTTTCTCGTCGTATGATTAACACATGTTGGGAGAAAATTTGGGGTTTGAGACGAGGTTTGGCACCACAGACATGGTGGGAAACTTACCGCTCAATTTTTTTAGGGTCACACAACAGTTTTATCTTTAAACGTCTTGTGAACTAGTTCATAATTCCATATCAGACGAAGAGAATTATAAAAACGACGTACAAGAAAATAAAAATCAATCAGACGACAGAAAACTATGATGCATCGTCTGATTCAATTTTTGTAGTAGTGACATTAAGTAAGGATCATCTGTAAATCAGAAGCGGCATCTTGTAGCAGTTAAACTTGAAAATTGGTCGAACAATATTTGTTAAGGATCTTTGTGTGCTTATCCTTACCTTCGTATTCAAGCATGATTTGAAAGTTATACTTCCGTTGGCTGCAATCTCAACTAATAAGAGGAAGAGTAGACAAATCATGAAATTTCAATTGATGTTGCAACATCAATTGCTAACCTAAGTATTGGGAGTTAGAAAAGGTGGCGGAGAATAATATTGATATTTGATATTTAATGAAATCTAAATATGCCACATAAACCCTACTTGTTCGTAATAAAGCTGGAGAAAGATAGATAGATAGATAGAGAGAGAGAGAGAGAGAGAGTTAAATTGGTTCATAGTTTCTGGGGAACAACTGATCTTCTCCCCTCTTTTTTTTTGAAATAGAAGTTGAATGCATTAGATCAACAGCTAAAGCCTAAAGTCTACCAACTTTACATAAGCCATCTGGCAGGAAAATCCGAACTACCTATCTAAACCAAAGCAAACTTTTAAGAATCTCTGGGACTCTCACAATTAAGCGAGACTATACAATAATAGAACAAACCTCGCCTCCTACAGAAAGGAAATTATTCAACTAGCCCTAGCTTGCCAAGCATGCAATTGTGGTACAAACTAAAAACTAGAAATATCGTAGAAGACTCATAGAAGCTTTTCCCAACTCACATAGGTTCATACCCAACCGAAATTAAATTATTAAATAACTAGCTCATTCCCTTTCGAGTTGGAGCTCATACCAACAGTTGTCTTCTTCACCTCATCTTTCTTGGAGGCTTTCTGCACTTTCACAGTCTCATCCTTCTCTGAACCTTTCTTCTTCTTCCCATATGGTAGCTTGTTCTTACTGCCAGCAGGACGTCCTCCCTTCCTCTTCTCACTACCAGAATTGCCTTCCTTTGGCAAAGAAACCAAACCAAGGCTTTCCGGCTCCAAGTTCAGATTACACTTTCCCACAGCCAAGCTAAGTTTTAACGTCTTTGGGGATATGGTTACCCCCTCCTAAGATCTACCTCTACGCTTACCAGTAACCCTTTCCGATGTCATAGCAAATTCCTGTAGCTCTCTAATCACCACTTGACGTCGAGGCCTAGTAAAAAAAGAACTTAAAGATGGTCCCGGAATTGGATTTGGAATAGTAGTCTTGAAAACTATGGTTTGACCATGATCCAAAATCCTAGCATGCAAGCCCGAACCCCCGCTAGAAGACGTCCTAGAACTGGAAGCAGTTGACCCCGAATGTAGTTGTAAACCGCTAGCCATAGTCGCCGGTATTGCAGCTACATTTTGTGCCCCTAATACAGTCTTCTTTGCCTCATCGTCATCTTCCTCCAATGTTGGCCCCGAGCAAGGCAAACCGATGTGACTCACCAACCCACAGATGGAATAACAACCAAACAATTGATCATACTTAAACTTACACAAGAATTCAACCTTGTCTTCCACCCAATACCACCATTTCAAGGGCAGTGGCTTGTTCAGTGGAATTTCCACCCGAATGCGAAGTTTGCTAGCCTTCTTTCCGACCTTATCAATCTCCTAAAAATCCCCAAGAGTATATCCAATGTTACGCCCTGTATTCGATTTACCCTTTTACTGTGTCTAACTGAATTACTATAAGTTTTACCGTCCTTGGTTTCAGTTTTTATCATTTAGGGTGGGTGCTAGAAGTTGACTTTTTATGGGTTAACAATTTGAGAAAATTTTTCTTCAATAAGTTGTAGGGGACATTAAATCGAGTCCGTGGACATATGGTACGCTTAAATCGGAGTTTGTATGTGAAAGTTAAGGCTTAAAATGTGGAAGTTACTGTGGTAGGTTTCCATTTCCTGAAACCTACCCCGACCTTCTTTCTCCTATTCCTCGAACTCTCTCTTCCCTCCGGCCTCCATTCGTTTTCCAGCCAAATCGGTTCTTTTTGGCCACCCAACGACGAACTCCGGGCATTGAAAGACGCTCCTCCTCCTCCTTGACATGCCTACGGTGGTTTTTCTTGACGATTTGGCCGGAATCTAGCAAATCAAGCTCCTAAACTTTACTGTAGCAATCAGCTTCAATCGCCGATTTCTTCAATTCCGGCCATCTCCGTCCACAAAAGCAGGTATAATAGAAGCGCCTCGAGCAAGGATCATTTCCCTTCAAGCTTCTAGCTTCAATTCGTGGTGTGGGGAGTGAATTGAAGAAATTTCGAAACTAGGGTTTTGAAATTTCTGGGCTTGTGTTCACTGGCCAAATTGGGGCTCTTCAAGGTAAAATTGGAACTTGTTGTAGTTGAGAAAAATGTTAGGTTTGTTGAGTAGGTGGTGTTGCCAAATTTTGGTGGCCATTGGATGTGGTTGCCTGCAGTGCGTGTGGCCCACGTGCCGCCACTGTAGATGGCGCGTGGTGGTGAGTAGGGTGGAGTTTTGGTTTCTGTTTCTAGCTAATTAAATTGTACTTGAGTTATGGAAGTTGTTAACATGATTTTGATGAAGATTGGAGAAGTTGTGATTAGATTATGAATTTTTGAAAAGTTAAGAGTTTCTGTTATCAAATTTCGAGAATCCGACTATCGGATTTCTCTTGAATTTTGCCTAGAATTTATAAATTGACGGACTGACATAATTGGTGTAGTTTGGATGGAAGGAATCCAAGGTGGATTGAAGGAGTTGGGTTTAAGGAGATGTTTAGAATTTCAATATCTAACTATCGTAAATTTAAATTCCAGTCCTCGTAATTTTATCTTTACGAGTGCTATTCGTACAGGACGAGAGGAGTCTCTATACAAGGAGAATACTGATCGACGACAGGACTAGCCTAAAAACTGTGAGTGGACTTTTGTTTTAAATTGTGATGCATGCTATTATTTTCCGAAGTGATGAGTGATTGCTTTATTTATTTATCATGTTTCTTATAGAGCATAATATCTTACTTTGGATCATAATTTTGGCATTATTTCCATATGGATTTCGAATATGAAATTGTTATGCTCGGATTTTGGATTTTTGAATTGTTTTCGGTAACATGATTTGGTTTTGGGAGATTAAGTATTGATTTATATGATTTTCACCGATTTATAGTTATCTATTATCGCTCGGCTATTTATTACGAGTTTGAGAAGATTTTGGCATGCGGGGCCACGTCATCGGAATATATTTATTTATTTATTTGCCAGAATTGGGGAAGTCTTATGGATTTACTGATTTTGAATGTTGTTCCTCACCATACTCGGGTCTTTCTGTTAGTGTCTCCTCCTCACTTACTTTGTGCTTGTGAGTGGCAGTTGAGGTAATTTATTCTCCTTCTCACGTGAGTGGTAGTCGAGGTTATTAGTTCTCCTCCTCACACAATCTATGTGTGAGTGGCTGTTGAGGGTAGAGCCTAAAGGCTTCTTTACCCGTATGGTGAAATCTCTTCCCATATTATTTATTTATTTACTTTAGCCAGCGGGGCTGGATTATTTCTTTTCTTACGCTCTTTTGAAGTTAAGGAATTAACTTTTTATAAATCTTGCATGCATCAGAAATTTATTTTTCCAAAGTTCAGTTGTGGGAAAGTATATGTTACACCCCGTATCCAATTACTTTTTTTTTTTTTAGTCTAAAGGAATTATTATACGTTTTACCGTCTTTGATTTCAGTTTTTATCAATTAAGGGGTTGCTAGAAGTTGACTTTTTATGGGTTAACAATTTGAGAAAATTTCCTTCACATAAGTTGTAGGGGACGTTAAACCGAGTCCGTGGACATGTGGTACACTTAAATCGGAGTTCGTATGTGAAAGTTATAGCTTAAAATGTGGAAGTTACTGTTCATGGTAATAAAAAAATATATATGGAAAGTTACCACTGTAGGTTTCTATTTTCAGAAACCCACGGTAACTCTCTCTCTCCTCTCCCCCGACCTCTTCCTCATTTTCACCGATTTCTTCTTCCTCCGATTTCTACCTTTTCCGGCCGACCCACAACTGAATCCGGGTACCGGCAAGCTCGTCTCCTCCTCCTTGTCATGCCTGTGGTGGTGTTTTACGGTGGCTCGATCGGAGGAGCTCGGATTTGAGCCGTAAAGTTCACGGTAGCAGTTTGGGAATTTTGTCAATTTCCGGCGATTCCAGCCGTCTCCGGCCACCAAACCTGCGTCGAAGGTGGGGTTTTCGTCAAGGATCACTTTCCCCCTAGTCTCAAGTCACGATTTGTAGTGTGGAGGGAGAATCGAGCAAAACCCGATCCTAGAGTTTTGAATTTTCTGGAAATTTTTCACCTGCCGAATTGGAGCTCTTCAAGGTAAAATTGGAACTGGTTGTAGTTGTGAAAAATGTTGGGTCTGTTGAGTAGGTGGTGCTGCCAAAATTTGGTGGCCATTGGTGGTAGTTGCCGGTGGCGCGTGGTGGCGCGTAGAGCTGTGTTTTAATTACCGTTTTGGTTCCATAAATCCTTTAATGATTGTAGAAGTTTATACATAAAGTTTGGTGGAAATTGGAGGAAATTACGATTGAGCATGAATTGTTGATTATCGATTTACGTGAATTCAATCGCCTATTTTCTTTCGAATTCACTTTAGAATTTATATATCGATGAATGAATATTATTGGAGAATTACGGATGGTTTCGATGTGAATTAAGGAGTTGGATTTTGAAGGGGGACGTTCTGAATTTCAATTTCTAATTATCGTAAAGTTAATTTCCGTCCTGTAAATATCTTTTTACGAGTGCTATTCATACAGGACGAGAGGAGTATTCGTACGAAGAAAATACCGAGCGTCATCAGGATTGATCATACTGTGAGTGGACTTTTATTTTCAAAGAATGATGCATGCATTTATTTATTTGTTTCTGAGATGATAATTTGTTTATTGTATTACTTTCTCGAGCATATGGTTATTTTCGGAAATGGTTTTGGATATTTGATTATTTGAAGATTTTATGGGTGCGGGGTCACGTCATAGGAATATGCTTATTTTCTCTTATTTATTTTTGAATTTGAGATTATCTTGGCGTGTGGGACACGTCATGGGAAATTCTTTTACGAGAGTTGGGGAAACCTTATGTATTTATGATTTTACTGTGGTTTTCGGATCTTCTTTTGCCATACTTTGGGTGACTTATCATTGCTAGCTTTGATCTTCCGCCTTTGTGGCGAGGTGATGGGATCACCGAAGCCCTCCGCCTTTGTGGCGCTGGTTACTGTCTCTGTGACAGTAATTCTGAAGCCCAGTATCCTATCGCTACACTTAGTGGCATAAGGGTATATTACGGGAGTAATGGGAGTACTTTAGCCTGGGAGGCTCACTTGTATGGCTATCGTCTTCCCCTACTCACTTTACTATTTTTGACTAGCGGGGCTAGTTCGATTTCCGTTAAACCAGCGGGGCTGGTCTTATTTTCTTGAGTACCGGAATTTCAATCTTTTCATTTAGTTTGTGACTAGCGGGGCTAGTCGGTTTTTCTTGTACAGAACTTCTCTTGTTTTGTTTTCCTTAAACATTGCATGCATTGGGAGTTTATAGAGAAATAAATAGGGAAAGTATAAAATTCCTTTTGTTTAAAATTGTTTATTTTTGTCCACTCACGCTAATGTGTTTTAAATTACTTTTCCCCTGGGCCCTTCGGTTTCAAATGCCCAATTTACAGAATTGCTGCTCGGCGTTCAGGAGTGAGCCATAGTGACCGCATTCGCTTCCGTCATCACATTTCGTAGGTTACCTGTTTAACCTACTGTACTCTATGTTAATTTACGTTCCTAGAATTGCTCTGATTACTATGGGATTTGTGACCCAGACTTGTAATGAATTATATTTGAGGTCTACGACCTAACTTTGGTGAATTGTGGTATCTTAAATCTTGGAGTTTCTTAGACTTGAAGTATTTGATATACTATTAATATCTTTGAGTTTGAGTTGGTTGAATTATGGGAGCAGGGTGGCTCCAGGAGTATATGGTTGGATTTTTTTTGGAAGTGAAATTTGTTTTCCACAGGTTTTTGGGTTGTCCATTTTTAAGGGAGGTTATGCCGAAATTTTTTGGTAAACCTTCTTTAAAAGTGGGTCCCGCAGGGCCACTTCGGATTTCAGGGTGGAATCTGGGGCGGGCCTTGTCAGTATAAAACTCTTTCCTTCTTCCTTTTGTTATAATTATTAACTTTTGTTCACTCACGCTAACATTTTTCTAAATGCTTTCCCCCTGGGCCCTTCGGTTTCAAATGTCCAGTTCACAGCGTTGCTGCTCGGCGCAATAGGAGTTAGCCATAGTGACTGCACTTGCTTCCGTTATCTCATATAGTAGGTTACCTATTTAACCTACTGAACCTTATATCAATTTATGTTTTCAGTCTGCTCTGATTACTATTGGAATTGTGACCTAGACTTGTAATGAATTATATTTGAGGTCTATGACCTAACTTTGGTTAATTGTTATACCTTAATTATGGAGCTTCGTTGGGCTTTTAAGTATCTGAAATACTGTTTTTACTCTTTTGATTGTGAAGTGGTTTGGAATATGGGAGCAGGGTGGCTCCAGGAGGATACAGTTGAGTCATTAGAAGTGTTTATGGTTTCTTACAGGTTTGGGTTGCCTATTTTTAGGGGAGGTTCTGCCGATATTTTTTGGTAAAATCTTCTTTAAAGGTGGGTCCCGTAGGGCCACTTTGGATTTCAGAGTCAAATTTGGGGCGGGCCCTGTCATCCAATCATATTCGTCACCCTTTATGACCTAAAAGCAGGAGGAATACCTTGAAGAGTGATCCAGTATGAAGCCATGGTTAGAGGGACCTTTTCCACGAGCATCACACTGTTGTAGCAGGCCAGCGCCACTGGTGCATGGTTGTACCCCCATGGAGCCCCCTTCTAGATACGAACCCGATCGGTAAGGTCTGACAAAGTGAACAAAACCCTCTGACCCTCTGCCTCCTCCACCTGCAGAGACCCATTGATCCGCTAAGCATTGCGAAACATCCCTAAAAAGGATTGGAGTTTGAAGTCACGAGCAGTGAGCAATTTCCCCTTCATAATTTTCTCTCATGTATTAATATGTTAAGCTAGTCACAACTCACAAATCACACCTGTCTCTTTCCCTCAGCGATAGCAAGAGATGAGGCTAGCCTAGCTGCCATGGCATCAACCGAACTCATGGTTTCGTTGAAAGGAAGAAGCAAAGAAACCCTAACCGTAACACAAGCAGAGAGAAAGAGAGACGACTCTTCTTGAGATTTTTTCTGATAAGAATTAACCATGACAGGTTGAATGTTGAAAAACAGCCCTGATCTTCTCTCCCCTCTATTTCTTCTTCCAAAATAAATTATTGCGGTCATTTATTACAGAATTAAAAAAAATAGAAATTAACTATCTCCATTTACAACAAATCCATGTTCTTAGTTAAATCAACCTCTCTATCTCTCTCTTTTGTTTAAATTCATTATCTTTTCTAGAAAAAATAAAGTGAATAACTAGATTGAAGAAATCCTAGTATCTGACTTTTACAATTTTCTGAAAATTCTTATATTTATAGGAATATTTCCAAAAAAAAGAAAATCTTTCGCTGAACATAACATTTCCATACGTGCCGCGTGTCCACGAACACATATCGAAGTGCTCAACGACATTTGTGAAGATATTTTTCCAATAAAGTAAATGAATAAAAAGCTAAATCTTGACAACTCGAAAATAAAACTTTTTTGAGAAATAATCGTCTGAAATACATTTACTTCACCGACGACCGACACATAATTTCAATAAAACAATAAAAGTCAAAAATGAATATTTGGGGTTAGTGACTCTCTAATATAAATGACAAGAATTAGAGTCGTTAAAATATGGCAGTTTTTGGTCCTTTTATATAAACTAGATAGATAGCCCGCGCTTTGCTGCTGTTTCTACTGAAGAATACGGTAACTAAGAAGCATGATGGGGAGTGAGAGAGAGATGACACCGGATGTATAGTGGTTCACCTTGCACTTGAGGCAAGGCTACGTCCACTTAGAGATTCCACTAGTAGTGAGGTCAAGTGACCTTTGTGGTGATACAAGTATAGGGATCATGGATCCATCCCTTCTAAGAAGGGGAGGACTTCCTCTTATAGCTAAAGGAAGTCCCCATCTAGTTTACATTTCCGATGTGGGACATAATACACATATTGCTTCTCTTGAAGCCTTTTGGAGAGCATGGGAGAGTAGCCTCCCGACTAGATACCGGCCGACCTCCACCATGGCAACGTAGATCGGGTGTCGGTCTATCGGATGCATGTCATAGGCGGGGCTAACCATGCCATAAGAAATAATGATATGTAATGAAATAATGATATGTGTGATGAACACGGTAAGAAATAATGATATGTAATGAAATAATGATATGTGTGATGAACACGGTAAGAAATAATGATATGTAATGAAATAATGATATGTGTGATGAACACGGTAAGAAATAATGATATGTAATGAAATAATGATATGTGTGATGAACACGGTAAGAAATAATGATATGTAATGAAATAATGATATGTGTGATGAACACGGTAAGAAATAATGATATGTAATGAAATAATGATATGTGTGATGAACACGGTAAGAAATAATGATATGTAATGAAATAATGATATGTGTGATGAACACGGTAAGACATAATGATATGTAATGTTGTATGCACGTGATGCATATGTGTTAGGATCGGGAGTGTTGTTACTCGCGAAGTCCCCCAAGTCACGCAGTTAGTAAAACAGGAATTCGGACTTAGATTATGTTCGATGATGCCGGTGAA
>BDJD01002627.1:143770-154197 GCA_002564525.1 Rosa multiflora | reverse complement strand
AACTTTCGTGAAGGAAGTTTTCGGAGAATCTCAACGAATAAAAAGTCAACCCTTGACAACCCCCCTAAAACCATATTCTTCCATTAATTATTCGCCCGAAACACTTCCGCTCCATCCACGAGCCACGGAACTGTCCAATAGTTATAAAATTAATTCTGGAAAATCTTCAGAAAATAATTATGAATTTCCGGGGCATCACAAAATCATTGAAATCAAAACATAAAAGAAGATCGGGGCGTTAACGAAAAAAATTGGTAAAAAAGAAAAAGGGCGAAAACGGATTGCTACCTAAAAACCCTTTACCTCTCTCGGATGCTTCTCACGTTTCTGGGCTTTCGTCTCTGCTGATTTCAATTTGGCAAAATCGTATGTCTCGTCTCTGCTGTCTTTAATTTCCCTTTTCTCCTTTCTGTAATCTCGCAGAAGACCTCTCTCTCGGATTCTCTCCCTGTCTCTCCATCACTCGAATGGGAGCCAGAAAGTAGGAAGAGAGAGGAAAAAATAGGCAGTGGCAAAGCCGTAAAAAAAAAAATTAAATGAGGGCAAAATCGTTTTTTTCTCATGAATGAACAGTAACGCTGAAAGCCTCGGACGCCAATGAAGACGTACACCTGTTGGGGCAATCAGGTAAAAAGCTAAAGAGAATGCAGGGGCAAAACGGGCAGGTCACTGTATTACTATTCATTCAACAATACCATTCTCATTTTACTTTTATATTTGTATAATGACCATAAATGTATCCTGGTAACAAATAACAAATGCATATTTTTATTTATAGTAAGAAAATAAATCCTACCGTTCATGAACCTTTGAGATCACCTTATAAATATGTCCGACTCACACAATGTATCTCCACCAGAAGATTACAAAATACGAGATACTTCTCCCAAAAAAATGTAATTCTGAAGCAAAATGGTGAAGGCTTCATGTATTGTAGTGTGCTTGTTTGTCTTCCTTGTTCTTGCACAAGGTATGTTCTTTTTTCATTAGTCCATATGATTTTCAAATGTTTTATTTTTAATGAAAATTTAACACTATCCGCTAAATGCGATTAAGATCTAGGTAATGAGGAGAAATACGCTGACATGAGTCAACGATTATGATTGTATAATATTTTTTTGTAATGCATATAGGTTTGCGACATTATACTATATATAAAAGCTGGGTTTGTGGTTACTGTTACTAAGCCGTTTTGGTATCGGCTCGAGCTGAGCCGGTTCGTTGAAATTACACTTCTGTCCTTATTCCCTGATAATTTACAGCTTTGCCTGATTAGGATAAAGGTCGGTTCTTCCTCTTTTCGGAAGACAGTTCTGCATTTGTTCTTTTGGTTTCTTCAGTTTTGACATCCATCCAGATCTTTTAAAACCTCCTGCGAAAGGCTATTTCACTCTTTTGTTTTTGGATCATAGTGTTATCATTCATCTACCCGTAAAAGGTAATCGTCGGTCACTTCCTCTGGCTTCTTAATCTGGTGTTTGAATGATTGATTACTGATTTGTTGCTGTTTTGTTGTTCGCCCAGCACAAAGAAAGAGACGAGACGAAACAAAGAGAGAGAGAAGAGAGAGCGGGGAAGAAGGAAAAGAAGGAGAAGAAGATTTTGGGTCTTGATTCATCTACCCATAAAAGGTAATCGTCTGTTTTGTTGTTTTATCTTTGATGCTCGGGTTGTACCAAAAGTGACTAAGAGAGAAAGGTCAGACTTTTTCTCATCGGATTGGTTTCAGGCAGACGATTCGTCAAGAATAGTTGGGATTGCAATGATTTAGTGTTCTTTGTTTCCAAGTTCAAATCACATGTATTGTAAATAGGGGCTGTGGTCAGACCATCCTCCTCTTTCCTCCTTCTCCCTTCACCTCTCGCTACGCCTTAAATCCACCCACCTTCGTTTTCACACGAATTCTTTCTTCTTCTTCTTTTTTTTTCGAAAAGGAAAAAAGACAATGGGAAAAGGAGGAGATGATTTAAGCTTTTCGTAATGAATACCCGTAGAGAATGGTTAAGCTCAAAATCGGCTCTTTTATGACAAATTTTGATTCAGGGGAAGGAGCCCATGTTTGTTTATCTTTATTACAGCTAAATTTTGGTTTTCTGCTCGGCCTTACTCTATTTTTGGTTTTGGATTTTGTGATCTTTGGAGTTGGAAGCTGATATTTTGTTGGAATTGTTAATAGGGTTTGTATTGATGGTATAGATTTTACAAGTCTTTACATCTGTATACCAATCTATACAAGTGCTTTTAATTTTTGAGCTGTTAAAGACTTGACATTGAATGGCAATATGGTAATCTATTCTTGAAGTATTGAATCATTACCTAATTGATTGCCTCTGATAAGAAAAGCTTATTCAATACTTCAAGAATAGATTACCATATTGCCATTCAATGTCAAGTCTTTAACAGCTCAAAGATTAAAAGCACTTGTATAGATTGGTATACAGATGTAAAGATTTGTAAAATCTATACCATCAATACAAACCCTATTAACAATTCCAACAAAATATCAGCTTCCAACTCCAAGTTTTTTCCGATTGATTACAATTTCAGATAGTTGTTTTCTTTGGTTTTTTTTGTTTAATTTAAAACTTCTTCATGTGGTAGAGAGAATGGATATGCAATGAAGTTGGCTTTTTTGAGGGGATTCACTTTGCATATATATACTATTATTGATACTCAAGCACACTGTAAATTCTTTACTTTTGCAATTTGAACTTCAAATGCAATAAATATGTATGAAAATGTCAACATTCATAACAGCAGCAGCAGTAGAGACTGGTAAATTCATGCATTGTTATTCACTTTTATTTGCATTAGTAAAGACTTAGAAGGTAATCGCTGGGCAGAGATTATTGTTCTTAGTTTTCGATGATTGTTCATATGTTTTGGTTATAATGTTTTGTAAACCTGTAGCCTGTATGAATATTCATGATCAGTTCTTCATCCAATTGTTCATGATTGCTATTAATATAAATATGTAAATGCGTACACTTTGCTTGATGTTTTTGTTTGTATCAAGGTTTGTTCTTTGTTATTGAATGGGTTCGACTACTGGAGCAGGTTTTGAATGATAATATTGATTACAGGAAGTTGAATTGATTACAAGAAGTGGAATACGTTTTCCTTGATTCAAGGCAGCTTCAGTTCAAATTAAAATCTCTTTCTCTGGGTAAAGGTCTTCACTTTTTGACAGTAAGGTATTCTGATTTCTTAACTGATTTGATTTTTTTTTTAATTTTTAATTATTATGTGAAATTTTCTGTGTATAATTTTTTTTTCTTCCTATCATTCTGTGCTTTTAGGATTAGCAGATGTATTCATTATGTTCTTTTTAATATTGGGTTGTCATTGATTGATTTTTCTTGCAAGTTCTGTTTCAAGTGATTTATTTGTTAGATCGTCTGTATTCTAGGTGAGTTTTTTGAAGCTTTATAAATAATTTCATAGGATAGGTAATTCGATATTAAGTTTCTTGATGACAGTAGAACCGTAAACTGAGTTGAGACACTAGCACTATTGATGTCATTCAGGTGATCTAGCCATGGTTTAGTTAGTTGTTTTACACAACAAGATGGGGAATTTTAGTCAAGATTTGCAGTAACAACATAGTTGGTTAACGGATCTGTGGTTCTGTTCTGTGTATCCAGTTGTTTAAGAAAAGAAAAATACAGACTGCCCGTTGTTGGCTGAGGAACTCTGGCTTAATTTATAATTGTATGGAGTCCATGGCGCCTCTAATAAATTATAAACGAGTAGGCTAATCAGTATTCACACTAACTTTGATTTGTTTATTAGAATATAAGCATGTATTTGTCTAACAGTAATTGTATTTAAGGGATGATTTGCTGTCGATTCGTATAGTACATAACCGACCATACGTAATTTGGGATGTACTGATGATGGGTTTGAATGCCATCATCAGGAAGCCTGCATCTCGATTTAGTTTATGGCTTAGATGTGTCTTGCTCAACCATTTGATATGATATTATATCCCATCTGGGTGGTAAGCAAGAAACAGATGTATGAGAAAGAATAACCACTATATTTTTAAAGTTCAAGCTTAAGGCAGTCTCTTTTTAATAAGATAAAGATCTATTTAACTACAGCTTACTTTGGCTTTTGCTTATTTTGTCATCAACAATATTTTTGAATTGAAGAAAATAGGAGGGATAGTTCTGTTTTACGTAGACTGAGTTTTTTTTTATTGTTTTCACTAATCAATAGGAATTTAATTGATTGTTGTGTTTTTGTTTTTTTTTTTTAATTTGAAAATTTTTAATTGTATTGTTCATAGGTTGAGTCCGGTTTTTCATTTTTGCTGTCTGTTTTTAATTTGCAGGTTGTACATATTGAAGAGGGAGAAATTTGGATTGGAAACAAAGAAGAGAGGTTTGTTGTTGTGCTGTAAATTGTATTGGTTGTTGTTTTGAATGGAAAATCTTGCCTTTTCCTATCTCTTTCATCACTGTTGTGGATGTTTTCTGTGTTTTGAAGACAAAGTATCTATAGATTTTTGATTAAATTAAATTAGTTTACTCATTTCTATGTTTTTTTGGTTTTGATTGAGTTCGCTGTTGTGGTTGCCTTTGAATTGATATGTATTTTGATATTGTAGGAGTATTGTTTGCGAGTCTGGGTTTTGAGTGATCAACTAGAAAAGGTTCAAGGTGAGGCTTTAATTTTGGGTGGTTTCAAGACTTTCATTTTTGACTGATATGGGTTTTGATGTTTTGAGTATTTTGTTTGTCTTGCAGTTTGCAATCTCGACGTTTGCTTGAAAAAATTACAAGGTAGAGTTTCAACTTTTTTGTTGTTTAAAAATTGTTTGTTAACTGTAGAATAAAACTTGCTTGCCTATGTCTTCTTCTTATAAATATATAGATGTGTGTGTGTGTGTACATATTCTGCAGTTCAAAGCTTGGTCTTTTTTGCATATGTATCATTGATAAGTTGTTAACAATAAGAATACTAAGTGATAGTATGTTGATGGTTGTTTTTTAAGCTTTTGCTTTTGGTTAGACTAACTTTCTGTTTAGGTTAGTTTTTGCAGCTTTATGATTAATTTTCAAATTTCATTGCTGTTTTGTTTAGGTTTTCTAAGTTCCATGCAAAGAAGTGTGTGCATTATTCTTCTGCCACTGTTGCTGTGTACATTGTTTGGCATTATCTCAGTCTCTTATTCCTATTCAGGTATGTGCTTGATATATAACTGATATGTTTATATTCATATTCACTGTTGGTCCTGATGCAGATTAATTAATATTTTGAAGATCAGTTGTTAATTTCCTTATCATATGTTTGTACTCAGATTCATGCTGTGTTTATATTAGTTAATGTTGAAGAAATAAACTACAATGCATTGTTTTCAGTTTGAACTCTATTATTTTTTGGAATAAAATTAGATAGTCTCATAGAAATGTTTTGTCTGATGATTGATTCTAAAGATGTTAAAAATGATTGAAATCAGATAAAAAGTTATACTATATTGAAATGAATTTTAAAGTGAGTAATACTTTGCTTCTGTTCAACACATATTGGAAACAGTGTTTCCATCTAAAGCTGCTTATCACGATGCAACAAAATGTATTGGAAATGGTTTGTCCAACACATAGTTCGTCCATCTAAAGTGTTATCATATAGTTGGAAATCCTCTTTTGACTGATATTGGAAATGGTTTCATTCTGCAGATATTCAGGACAATGTGCTGTCAACTTCTTTAGCTGTTTCGGGTTCAAATATAAATTTGTCAGGTTATTAATTTGTTTATAGTTATTAAATTTATTCTCTAAATTTTTTTTAATGCCTGCTTTTTAAATGCCTTACAACTCTTAAACTGTCTTGCCTTTTGTTGTGATCTTTAGTTACTGGTGGTTTGAATCAAATAAATATGCTGATTTACTGCAAGTGACGAAAGTTTGAATTGAAAATTATATATCTATTATTTTAAGTAACCTTAAAATATAAAGAGTAGAATTATATGGCTACAGCATTATCTCAATTTTCAAAATTTGTAGATGACAGTAGAACCGTAAACTGAGTTGAGACACTAGCACTATTGATGTCATTCAGGTGATCTAGCCATGGTTTAGTTAGTTGTTTTACACAACAAGATGGGGAATTTTAGTCAAGATTTGCAGTAAACTTAACCATGTGTGACTTTGGTTTTCTTTCAGCAATTATCGGTGAGAAAAACAAAAAAGGAGCATTTCTTCTCACTTTTGCTACTGTTCATCCAACTCAATTAGCAAGTGAGTGGCTTTACTACATATTTATATCTGTATATAACTATATTTAAATTGATTATTTTCTTAGTCATTTTTTGTTGATCAAACTGCAAGACACTAAAATTTTCTTCCCTGTAAACAGTTCATAAACTTTCGACTTTAGGTTTCTAATCCCCTTCAAGTTATTTTCTAGGAAACTCTTTTGGTATTGTCATGCTATTGTTTTATTCCCATGTTCAGTCTTTTATTACATAAAGATTATTGATAACTGATACTATAGAAGTAGGTTATGACATGAGTTATTACATAAAGATTGTTGATAACCGATACTATAGGAGTAGGTTATGACATGAGTAAACTTAATGTTAGATCTCAATGTGTTGGTTTTGCCACCTTAGGCTGAAATTTTGTTAAATATGAAATTATCTTACATTGTCAGTGACATGCATAAACAGAGTCTAACGATCATTTACTGCATCGTTTTCAGCTTTGTTTTGCTATTAGACTCTGTTTACAGCATCTTTTTGAGCTTTGTTTTGTTATTAAGATGAGTATAGGTCACATAGGATTCCTTCCATTTATTTTGTTCAATTTTTGTTTCTTCTATCATGGACAAGAAAAACACGAAAAATCTCAAATCAAGGGAGGAAAAAAAAACACATTTAAGTTGTTGCTTCTCTTTCGAAATAGAAATGTGTTGATAAAATATAATTTTTAAATACAGTCATGCCACCCAAGAGCTGGACAACAAGAAAAAGAATGCTGCTAGAAGACGATCACAACTCAGTAAATCTATATCACGCTGAGAGTCAGGGTGAGAGCTCATCAACTCAAGGGGATATGCGTGAAATGACGGATAATCAGCCTTCCTTTGCAACTATATCTGAAAATTCTTTCGCTAATGAAGGTACAGATCATTGAGTTGTTACTAGCACAGATTATTAAATGCTAATGTAAAATTTTAGCAATTGTTTCACTTTGATTACACATTGAAAGTCATTGATATTGTATTAGTTTTGTTGACAGCGACTCAGTCAACAAGAAGAAGAAAGAAGCGGTGTTTACATCATAATGGAGCATCAGAGAATTTATGTTACGTTGAACATGAAGATACGGATGCAGTGGGACAACGTGACAAACAATTTCAAAGTAATCAACAAAATCCCAACACGATGGTAAATCAGAGTTTGTTTGCCGCTGTAAGCTCATCCAATGATGCTGGAAATACAATAGGTAATTGTAAGCAATTACACGATATTAGCAACAGAAAATTGATAAACAATACGCATAAGAACTTAATTTATTGTTTTATATTTCAACCTATCAGCAGATCACAATATTTAATAATCAGTATCTTTCAAATTATAGAACTTGATGAAGTCAGATGTCAGACTTCTTTGATGGTGTATACAAAATTTGATATATTCAATATATCAGTAACAATTCTTAAGTTTTACACGCAGTTGGAGGTTCATCTTTTTGTGGTCAGGCATCATATCAAAAGATTAAACAAGGTAATTAGTTTTCTATTTCAGCTTTTATTGTTTGTATTTATCGGAGATAAATATATAAATCGTTTATTAAAAAAAACTACAATTGCAGGAGTTATTACAGGGTATGAAGATTTTGGCAACAATACTTTCACATGTATTCATTGCAATGCATCTTTTTGGTTAAAAGAAGCAAACAAACAAAAATCGAAAAATGCACCTATCATCTATACAAATTGTTGTCAGAAAGGAGAAATCAAAATAGAACAATCAAACCCAACGCCATCATTTCTTGAGCAACTATTAGATCCGAAAAATGGAAAAAGCACATTTTTTAGAGAGAATATTAGAATTTACAATTCAATGTTCTCTTTTACATCAATGGGAGCAACGATTGATCATAGTATAAATACCGGATCAGGTCCTTATGTTTTCAAAATAAATGGCCAAGTACATCATTTAATGGGCTCTATGTTGCCTCCTGATGGTGAATGTCCAAAATATGCACAATTATACATCTATGATACAAAAAATGAGGTATCAAATCGTATGAATGCTATAGATCCTTCTCATATCAATCAAAAAATCAGACCAGATATTGTGCAAGGACTGATTAACATGTTTGATGAAATTAACGAGTTAGTTAAAACATGATTACGTCATAAATTTACTACCAGGTGACACAACAACTTATTTAAGTTCAGATAGCATTTTATTAAACTCGGGAAGTAATGAAAATATTGATCTTCTATATCCTACAGAATTTTTGAATAAACTTGAATTCAATGGATTACCATCACACATATTAACCCTAAAAGTTGGAATGCCGATCATGTTATTGAGAAACTTAAATCAAGTATCTGGTTTATGTAATGGTACAAGATTAATAGTAACAAAATTATTTGATCGATTAATAGAAGCAAAAATATTAACCGGAAGTAATACAGGCCAAAGATTTTACATACCCAGAATTGTTCTAACTACAACTGAAAATAAATGGCCATTCACTTTTAAAAGACGCCAGTTTCCAATTAGACCGTGTTATGCCATGACAATTAATAAAAGCCAAGGTCAATCACTAAATCGAATTGGCATATATTTACCTCAACTTGTTTTTACTCATGGACAATTGTATGTCGCACTTTCAAGAGTTACATCAAGAAATGGTTTGAAAATTCTAATAGATAATAACAACGATATGCCAAATAAATACACTAAAAACATAGTTTACAAAGATGTTTTACAAAATCTATGAATAAAAGTGTGTACTACGTTATATGTCAATATAATCAAGAATGAGGATGTACCGATCGACATATAGTTATGTGAAACAACAGTTAGTTACTTTTATCCTTCATGTATTTGTATAACATTTAGTCAACAGAAAAGTACTGAGTTTTGCTTGCAAAAATGAAGACTCAAAACGAATGCAGTTTCGCTCTTTCGCCCCATGATTTCTATGACAACATGATGTACATATATTTGATTGAAGAGTTGTGTGAACATGGAAGAGCTTTGGACTGTAGATAATTTTGAAGCTTTTGGGAATTGAAGGAGGAAGAAGGCAATACTAAAACAAACTGATTGTGGTACGGAAGTTTTTTTATTTTTAATTTTTTTTTTAATCAAGGTTGCCTTGATGTATTATAGTGGACCTCTTCCTTTACTTTTTTTCACCAGGCTTAATAAAGGACGCTGAACAATTCTTAATTTTCAACAATATTGACGAGTTGTGGAAGGAGTACTTACAAGCACTCAAATTCATTCAACAAGCTCTACGGTTGCATGGATACGCACAACCAAGCGAGTCTTCTCTGAAATTTGACATGTTATATACAAAATCAATTAACTGAGTTATATATTTTATTCATATGATTGAAATATCATGGTAGTTTTTCTTTAGGACATTGACCTCCAACCTTGGAGGGTATTCATGCATTGGACAAGGAATCTGTTAAGAGGGGTGGAAGATGACACAGTTGGGGGACCTGTAGTTTCTCACCAATTACAGATGATTAGATTATCAATGAAAAATCTGTTCATTGTAGTATGTATCATTCTCTATTAGAGTATCTTTGCACAAAACTTTCCTTCAACAAAACAATGAATGACAATGTTTTCTTCGGATGCTTTTTCTATTCAGGTTAATTACTTACTGAACCATACGGAGTTGAGGCTGGAAAATGTGCGCATAAGCCCAGTGGATAGACACATTAAAGTAAACTCCATATTTTTGTTTTCATAATCAAATTTCTAGATGTCAATATTTCTTACAGTTGTAGCATTTTGTCTATTGCATATTCCATCGTCATGAAACATCAGAACTTGGATTTTTGCCAACTATGGTGATTGTAAGGTGCCAAATCAATTCAAAAATCAGGCAAATACTGCGGACTGTTATGAGGATAGTCCAAATAGTGGCACAATGAATGTTAACATGGATAGCCTCGGTGTTAGCACAGCTCCATTTCACATGGATAGTTTTTGCCACTTTAGTTCTTGATTTACACTGTTTATCTACTTTTTACAGCTCTTTCCAATGATTATCTACTGTTTGGATTATACCTCTTTGGAATCACTATTTGCTTTTTATATCATATTTGTATTTGATCTGCAGCATCTACTGTCTCCTTTTAATCTTGGTGATTGAACTGGACTAATTGCTTTTCAATATATATCTTCTCCATTTTTCTCACATTCACTGAAGCCATAGATA
>BDJD01002627.1:108843-142724 GCA_002564525.1 Rosa multiflora | reverse complement strand
CACTATACTGGTTGGTATTTTCTGGATGGAAATTTGCTGCCATGCTGATCTTTTTTTGGTCGTTTTCAGTTTTGCTGTGAACACTGCTGGACTGATCCTGTTCAAGCGCAGTTGCTGCCCTATTTTGCATAAGTTCAGTGCGGTAGAGCAATTACCTATCCCTTTTTCCATGCATCTTAATATCCAGGTAACTTTCAGATTCCATCAAGCTTTTTTTGTATTACCCATTACTGTTTGAAATTTAGAAAATCATCTGCAAATGATTTGGTGGCTGGTATTGGAAGAACGGTATTTCTTAGCTTTACCCATCTGAAGAAATAGTGCCAATGTGGTTCTA
Source organism: Rosa multiflora (assembly GCA_002564525.1). Classification (NCBI taxonomy): domain Eukaryota; kingdom Viridiplantae; phylum Streptophyta; class Magnoliopsida; order Rosales; family Rosaceae; genus Rosa; species Rosa multiflora. The sequence continues at coordinate 142,387 of BDJD01002627.1, read as the reverse complement.
CTCTCATTATTACTGATCAAAATCTTCCATTAGGCATCAGAATCGTGTGCTTTTCTGTTTACTTTTCCAGGATCTGAATTTCTTCATGGCACATTGTAAGAATGGGTTGCAATGGGTTGCACATTGTAACAATGGGTTATAAGAGCATAATTCAGTAATTTAATTAGCCATGGAGGTGATTCAATTAATTGGGCTAAAACACGAAAATCAAACTATATATTAATTTGACATGGTATCATCTGATAATGGATGCAAAACCTTAGTGATGTATTCGTTCAATTTGTAGCCTCCAATATACTTAATCTGTAATCCACGCTTTAGTTGTGTTTTTTATACTGCTAATCATTTACTATAATGTTCTTTGGGACGTTGTTTGGTCTAAAGCCCATGTCGCTTTAAGGGAAAATACATCTACTATCTTCTGGTAATTGATGCAAAACATTGGTGATGTATTTGTTCAATTTGTGGGCTGCAATATAGTCAATGCATAATCCACGGTTCAAAACTATGCTGCTGACCATTTACTATAATGTTCTTTTGAATGTTGTTTGGTCTAAAACCTATATCGCTTCGAGAATGGTCCTAAGATTCAGATTTTTTTACCTTTGAAATATTCATATCCTTCAATTTTGCTTCATGTCAGTATCATTTTTACTTAGTTGCTGCAATTAATTCCCTATCCTTCAGTTTTGCTTCATGTCGGTATCATTTCTACTTGGTTCTTGCAATTACTTCCCCACATCCTTGAATTTGATTCATATCTTAATGCAGCTTCAGAGTCACTGTTCTCATTGAAGATGAGACTGATCAAGCACATGCAGTCTTAACGGGCAAGGAAGCAGAAGAAATCTTTGGAATCTCATGCGAAGACTTGATTATCAAGAAAAACTGCAAAAAACCAAAGGATCAGACCACAAGAAATTCTTCAATTTGAAGGAAAGTCAAATTGCTGAAATTGAAGCCAGGAACAAAAAGAGATTTCCTTATAAAGGGGGCATACAAAGATGTTCACAAGTTCACACCAACCCAATATATCAAACCAACAACTTCCCCACAAAATCCTCTTAGGTTTGGAAAAAAGAGGAACGAATTGTTCAAAGTAAAACCAAGCAAGAACCCAAAAAGGCAAGTTTTAAAATCCTCATGTTAAATTTCCTTTCCACTTATTTTCTGCATTTTATATCTACTATGTCCTTTCAATTTAAGCATCCCTGAATTAATGACCCAATCCTTTATATATAACCTTCATGTGCTCTGTATATTTCAGTGACAACTTCGAACGGTCAGATCAGACCAGCATAAATACATTGGCTCAATCTAACACCGAAGACCTTACCTATCCACTGCTGCTTTGCAATGCAACTTTCTGTTTTGTGATAACGACCCATATTTGGGTTTTGTAATGCTAACTGTCCTTGAATAACAATGTCATGCTATGTACATATAAGCACTGGTTGTCAGCACCATTCTCAGTTTTTTGTAATGCTAATGGTCCCTAAGAAACAATCGACCAAGATAGCAGACATTTTGTACATTATTGATCAATGTACATAAAAGGTTTTAGCTATTCTTTTTTGTTTTCTCATTCATTCATTTTTTTTTTTGCTACAAGATACCAATTATTATTGCAACTAAAACTCTAAAAGACCCGCAGCATCGCGCGGGCCTTTTTTCCTAGTGGAGTCAATGGTGTGGACCGCGCCCAGGTCGAGGAGGCAAGATCTCTCCATTAGCCTTTCGTAAATATTGTGAAACCAACCCACAATGCAGGGGGAGTTGTCGCTTTGGTCGTCCATGTTATATAAATGGAGGTTGTACTTGCAATTGTTGAGAAAAACATAAAGCTAGAAACATAATTTCTATCGATCCTATTAAAGCGCAGTTCACAAATTCTGAATAAATATAATAATTATGATTGATTGATCTTATTTGTTCCACATGAATCTTTATATGTTCTTATTGTTTCTAACTGTTTTATGACTGCAAACACATTAAGTAAGGATCATCTGTAAATCAGATGTGACATCTTGTAGCAGTTAAACTCGAAACTTGGTCGAACAATATTTGTGTGCTTATCCTTACCTTCGTATTCAAGCATGATTTGAAAGTTGTACTTCCATTGGCTGCAATCTCAACTAATAAGAGGAAGAGTAGACAAATCATGAAATTCCAATTGATGTTGCAACATCAATTGCTAACCTAAGTATTGGGAGTTAGAAAAGGTGGCGGAGAATAGTTCTGATATTTGATATTTAATGGAATCTAAATATGCCACATAAACCCTACCTGTTTGTAACAAAGTTGGAGAAAGATAGAGAGAGAGAGAGAGGGGTAAATTGGTTCATAGTTTCTGGGGCACAGCTGATTTTCTCCCCTCTGTTTTTTTGAAATGGAAGTTGAATGCATGAGATCAACAGCTGTACTTACATAGGCACTTGTCAAGCATAATTAGCTATTATGAGCTATGCTCATCCTACCGCCAGCGGTACCAATAACCACAAAGGGTGGGATCTACGGAAACATAGCAATACAAGCTATCAGTGGAGCCCCGGCTCACCCCCAGATCACCGCTCATTCACCGCCACGTGCCACGCCAAGATCACTTGGCTGAATTATCAGAAGCTGGGAACTGAAGCATGTCAGTCCCACATCGAAAACAAAGAAGAGGTCAGCCTCTTCCTCACCTATAAAAGGTCCACTCTTCTCTCCTCATTAATTACGCATTTACTACTTACCTACTGTTATTCTATCAACACAAATACATTGACTAACTTAGGCATTGGAGTAGAGAAGACCGCCTAAACGCCCTTTGTATTTTACTTGACAAATAGCGGAAACTCTGAAAACATCACAAGTAGGGGTCCGCCCACTGGACCAGCGTTAACCTAGATTTGGGCCACCGCTCAATCTTAGGCATCAACATTGGCGCCATATGTGGGAATACTTGAACAAAAGGCCACCCCACCACAACAATCACCATGACTAACGGTGGCAGGGGAAACGCTGAAGAGCAGGTGGATGAAACCGCCACCCCCATCCCACCAACCCCGCGACTAACGTTAACCCAGCAGTTAACGTTAACCGAGCATTATTCAACAATCCGGTCAACCTTAGCATGGAATCCTAGGGCTCATCCCAGGTCCCGCTAACTCAAACTGTATTGGAGGCCCGACCGGGCGGCAGTCGCCCACTAGGACTGGATCTCGCCTCTATGTATGAGTTGGCATTGGTGGACCTCCACAAGGCAAACAGGGAAGGCGAGCAAGAGAGCAGAGAGAAGGCCGAGGCCCAAAAGCAAGTGGCCACGCTGATGTCGACATTCGATGAACTAAAGAGGGTGCTGGAGGCAAACGCTAACCCAGCGCAGAGTGAGCAATCGCGGAGCACCAGACGTAGTCGACCCAATATCGACGGAGTGGTACCCGCGCCAATCATACAGATGCAGGTACCGCTAAACCCACCCGAGTTGCTGGGAATGGGACCACCTCCCCTGCCCGGCTAATGCTAGAGCAGGAAGCGGAGTCGCAACCATACACCAACCGCTCTGAGACCAGGGCTAGAACCGAAGGTAATCAGCCTGTCCCCAGGTCGGACATGGTCCAGCAGAACCTCCACGTGGGGCCCGCCGGCGACGCAACCTCCTTGATCCTAGAGTGGATGCAACAACTATAACAAAGGCTAAGCCGGGCAGAGGCAGGCGCCCCAGCGTCAATTCCAAATCCGGTCTTCGCGTCTAGGCCAGGGCCATTCACCGCCAGGATCCTACAAGCCGTCCATCCAACATATGCAAAGATACCAAAGATGCCATATTACAGCGGCATGACTAACCCCTTCGTCTATATGGACACCTTCAAAAAAGTCACTAACAACAAGGGATTTGACGATGCTACCCTCTGCCACTTGTTTAGCAAAACGTTGGACAGTGAGGTAATGAGCTGGTTCTTTGAGTGCCCGCCAGGATCCATCAACTCATTCCACGCACTATCAAACACTTTCCTTTCTCGGTTCATCCTGTTGATCGCCAGACATCACAACACAACTCAGTTATTCAATGTCAAACAGGGCGCAAAAGAGACATTGAAGGCATTTGTCACCAGGTGGCGAGCGGCGGCATCTCAGTGCCACAATCTTAATAAAACAATGGCTTTGGCAGCCTTCAAGCAGGGACTTCTAAAGGCACCATTTCTCTATCATCTCAATTACAATCATCCAACGCCGCATATGACCACGTCATGAGCGAGGCAAAATTCATCACATACAGAGAAACCCCACTGTCACTGCCAACACCGGCAAAGTCCATTCAGCCCTTCTCCGGCCATCAGGAGACCACTAACAAAACCTCTACTACGCCGCCAACCGATAAGAAGAGAGAATGGCAGCAGGGCAGCTACCCGAGCAAGCGGCAGAAGGACGACCATTACAATAAGGGCAACCGCTCATCCCATAGGGATAACCGTAATAAACAGACGGAGTCCTCCCAGCGATACGTAGTGTTCACAGTCCTCACATCCTCTTATGAAGAGATATACGACCAGTGCAAAGACTAGATTCCGCCACCACCCCCAAGAAAGTACCCACGGGTGGGAAAGCCCAGGAACACCAGCAAGTGGTGCAAATACCATGAGGATAGCGGTCACAACACCAACAATTGCAATGCTCTCAAAATGGAAATTGAGACTTTGTATCGAGATGGTAAGATGGAATAGTTCAAGGTGCAACAACCACCACCGATGGTCGCCAACATCGAACCCATGTGTCACATCAACACCATTGACAGTGGTGCTCTGATCACCAACATGTCTCACAAAGCAAGAAAGGGCTATGCACGTGCTAACCACCCCAAAGAAATTTGCAACATCCGCTACGAATGATCCGCCAAACTCCCAAAGTCTAGTTGGGAACCAATTACCTTCTCGGAGGAGGAGGAGCGCGGAGTACATTTACCTCACGACGATCCATTCTTGATCGACGCCATGCTCAATAAATGGTTAGTGGGAAGGGTCCTTGTTGACAGCGGATCCGCTATCAACGGCATTGTCAATGGCTGTTATAATCAACTCCAGCGGAATAAAAAATTACTCCAAGATCATGAGCCACTGCTCAGTTTCTCCTGTGACGTCACACAACCACTCGATTCTGACTACATGCTCCTAGTCATCGGCACCAGCCCATGTACAGCGGAGATACATACAGAGTTCATTGTTGTCGACTGCTTCAGTTCATACAACGCAATCATTGGTTGGGCAGCACTCAACAAACTCAAGTACATAACCGCCAGATACATGCTTCTAATGAAGTTCCCTACACCCAACGGCACAAGCTCTGCAAGGGGAAGCCAACAACTAGCATGGGAGTGCTATTCAACCACTGTGGCACGGTTAACACGCTGCCATGAGATCCTCACGGTAGGAAACCATGTGCCAGTGATAAATATTTTTTAAGATCCTAGGTATGACGAGGAGAAATATGTGAAAAAGGAGCCTGTCAACCCAGAGACATCCTTGAAGGTTATCAGCATCTCCGACAAGCACCCTGAGTGGACAGTCCGCATAGGCGCTCAACTAGCCCCAGAGATAGCGGCAGAACTCACTCAGTTTCTACTTGACAACGTCGCTGTCTTTTCATGCTCCTACGCTGATATGCCGGGCATCTCACCTAAGTTCATCACACACAAATTGAGCATTAAACCATCCTTCTATCCGGTCAAGCAGCGGCGAAAGGCCTTCGATGAAGAGTGATATCGTGCAATAGGGGAGGAAGTCGCCAAGTTCCAGGGCATTGGGTTCATCCTCCAGGTCAATTATCCTCAGTGGATTTCCAACTTGGTCATGGTCAAGAAACCTAGTGGAAAGTTGCGGATGTGTGTCAACTTCAAAGGTCTTAACAAGGCATGTCCCAAGGATAGCTTCCCCCTACCCCGCATTGATTAACTGGTCGATGCAACCATTGGGCACTAGCTGCTCAGCATGATGGACGCCTTCTCTAGCTATAATCAGATCAAGATGCATCCCAGCGACCAAGAATGCACCACCTTCATAACTGACAAAGGCTTGTACTATTACAATGTCATGCCTTTCGGTTTGAAGAAGGCCTGTGCAACTTACCAACGGTTGATGAATGCCATGTTCGCTGAGCATCTCGGCAAGATCATAGAGGTATACATGGACGACATATTGGTCAAAAGCATCAAAGCCAGCGGACATGTGGCAAACCTCCCAATCATTGTCGCCATTCTCTTGGCCTATGGTATGCGCCTCAACCCATAAAAGTATTTCTTTGGCGTCACCGCTAGCAAATTTCTGGGCTACATCGTTAGCGTAGAGGCCAACCCTGACAAAGTGCAAGCCATCCTCAGCATGAAGTCCCCGGAATAGAAGGTGCACGTACAGAGCCTCCAAGGCAAACTAACCGCCCTTTCTCGGTTCATCTCCAGACTCACCGACAGATGTCTACCATTTTTCAAAGTGGTGAAGTGGACCCACAAGAAAGTAATTGACTGGACCCCAGATTGTGAGGCGGTATTCAAAAGCTTGAAGGAATAGTTGGCAGCAGTCCCACTTCTTTCCATTCATTTATAGGGAGAGTTATTGTACATCTACTTGACGGTATCCCATTAGCGGTCAGCTACGCCATTGTACGATGAGAAGGCCAAGAAGAGCTCCCAGTGTTCTATGCCGGTAGAGGCATGAACGGAGTAGAGACAAGGTATACCCCCTAGAGCAGCTCGCTCTCGCACTCATTGTCATCGCTAGACGCCTCCGCCAATACTTTCAGGCCCACACAATTCATTTCTTAACAAATCAGCCGCTGAGGCAGGTAATGCAGAATCCTGAGCAATCCGAGCCCCTCAGCAAGTGGGCCATCGAGCTCAGCGAGTTTGACATTGAGTAAAAGCCAAGGACCGCCATGAAGGGCCAGGCAGTGGCAGATTTCATCGCTAAACTCACCGAGGGTCAGGATGAAGCCAACCTGAGAGTAGAGGCTAGCATATAAATGGTAACCACTAAGCAACCAACCCCCCAGCAATAGTCAGACTAGAACATCCATGTAGACTAAACGTGGAATACGTGTTAAAATTCAATTTCACAGCCTCAAACAACATGGCCCATGAAGTGCTCATTGCAGGCTTACTCCTCGCCATCGACTCAGGAGCTAACAGCCTCAACATATTCAGCGACTCCCAGCTAGTCGTTAACTAGGTCAACGATAGTTTCTAGGCCAAGGACCAGCAATTAGCGGCATACTTGGGGTACGTCAAGACGCTTCTCAAAAAATTTAAATTTCACACTATCCCACAGATCCCCGGGGAAAAGAATGCCAAGGCTGATTCATTAGCAAGACTAGCAACCGCTCAAACACACGAAAGCCCAGCGGACACAAGGGTGGAATACCTTGACAAGCCAAGCATCACAAAAACCCTAGCGGAAATTTTTAACATTGAGGTCAATCCCAGCTGGATGGGTGAAATCATCGAGTACAAGCTCAACGGAACGTTGCCAGCAGATAAGATTGAAGCACGACAGCTCAAGCGGAGAGCAACCCGCTAAAATGTCCAGAACGGTAAACTTTATCGCTAAGGATTCACCCACCCCAACCTTAGGTGTCTGACCCAGGAGGAGGGAAAGGACGTGTTGGCAATGATACACGCCAGGGAATGCCGAAAGCACTCAGGCGCTAGGTCTCTGGTCAATCGCACAATGCGACAGGACAACTTCTGTCCCATGCTCGGCGATGATGCTAGAAAGGTGTCAAGGTCTTGCCACAAATGTCAACAATACGCTTACCTCCCCCATGCCCCTGTGGAACCCCTGTCAATCATCATTCGCCCATGGGTCCACCCCACGTGGGGCCTGGACTTGCTTGGCAAATTCCCAACTGCCAAGGGTCAATTCAAATATATCATTGTTGCCATCAACTACAACAGCAAGTGGATAGAGGCAGAACCGCTGACGCCCATAACTACCGCGAAGGTAACTCACTTCCTTTGGAAGAACATCTATTGCCGCTACGGCATCCCCCACACAATCATCACAGATAATGGCACATAATTCAACAACAAAGAGCTCATCTCTTTCACCGCCAACCTGGGTACAAAGATGAGCTTTGCATCTGTCGCTCACCCCCAAACCAACGGCTAGGTCGAAGCAATAAACAAGATAATCAAAAAACTACTAAAAAAGAAGCTCAACAACGCTAAGGGTTTATGGGCAGAGAAGCTCCTAGAGGTTCTGTGGACCATAAGAACTACACCAACTTCTGCCACAGGGGAAACACCATTCCATATGATGTTCGGAACTGAGGCCGACCTACCTATTGAAGTCACCTAGCCTGCCGCTAGGGAGGGCTATTGCTCCAAGACCAACGGCGAAGGCATCAACCTCGACAAGGATCTCCTCGAGGAGAAATGCCAGAAGGCCTATTTGCACAACTTGTAAAACAAACAACGGGTATTGCATTTCTACAACGCCAGAGTTAAAGCCTGAAACCTCCAACTGGGGGACTAGGTAATGAAAGAAGTCATTCCATAGCCAACGGCACTCCGCCCAACTTGGGAAGGACCATATAAAATTGTGGAAGTCGTTAGCCCCGACACCTTCTACTTAGTGGACAAAGATGGCGTCACAACGACCCACCCTTGGAATACCGAACACCTTCTGTATTATTACAAATAGTCATGCCGCTACCCAAGAACATCTTGACTTAGCTAAATTTTTGTTCAATATTTAGCTAAGGGAAGCTACCCAATGGGTACAACCCCTCTTTTGTAACCGCTGATCTCTCAGCCATCAATGAAACGAGGAATTATTCAAACTATTGTCACCAAGTCTAGCACAACAAGGAAACTGGTAACGCCAGCAAAGTTCAGCGGACCACGTCTGCTACATCGTGCGCTTGGATCAATTTTAATTCCTTTAATGTTTCATTGATTAACAAAATCTCAAGTCAAAACTCTAGCGGTATAAGGACATTCATAACACAATCATATTTTCACCAGCAATCACACTTGAAAAGAGTTTCAAAGAAATACTTCATATATATTTAGGGTCGGGACTCCCTGCTTAAAAAATATTGTCAAATTGAAAAACAAGCCTTGGCGGGAGTACAAAAAGTGCCTCAGTGGCGATACAAAAAAAAGAAAAGAAAAAAGAACAACGTCTTCAGAGGTTGGGAGCAGCACCGCTTGGTTCACCCTTAGTTAGCAGCTGTTGAGCGGCCATGCGGCTTGTTTGGTTGGAACCACAAGTAGTAGGGCTTGATATCATGATGGTTCCATCCTGCCGGGTATGAGCCACCAGAACGTTGGCCCGAGAGACTTCAGACTGGGTAGGCACGGGGGTTTGTTGGGAGTCGTCCGTACGACCATGATCACTCTCCCCACTACCTGAGCTCGCACCACCCCTCTGAGCGGCGGCAGGCTGTCCTGCCGGTGCTGACGGCTGGGTCGACTGCGACGCTATGGCCTAGTCAATGACGCCTTTCTTGGTCAGAAGGTCTAGGTTGGCAGCGGTACCGGCCTTCGCTGTCTCAGTTAGGGCTTACTTGTGTGCCACAGATTACTTGAAGGATTCCACGGTGGCGGCCTTTGCACGGCCCTTCTCACCTCCCAGCCGGGCAACCTCGCCCTTCAACTTCTTCAGCTTCGTAGTCTTGGCGGCAGACTCCCGCTGAAGGATCTCGACTTTCTTATCCTTGGCCGTCACTTGCTCCTTCAACAAAGCTATGTCCTGCTCCAGGCAGGATACATGATCGTTCTGCTCTAGATCCAGCTCAATAACAATGCTCAACTTACCACGGGCATCCAGGGCGTCACACTCTGCCTAGTAAGGCGTCGTTCGGTCTCCGCCAGCTTTTCTTGAGCCTCCTTCAATTCCCTCTGAGACCTTTGATTTCCTCCCTCAATTACCGCTCAATCTGAGGCTGGCTCAACACCGCCAGGAAAAGTTCGTGCAGCCCAACGGACATATGTCCAAATGCCAAACTGAATGGCGACTGCTGAATGGATGTTGAGCGAACTGTCCCATCCAGCCCGCCGAACCCAAGCCTTTCGCAGAGATGGAACAAGAATTCCAGCTCAGGATCAGTCAGAAACTCCGCATAGGCAGAGAATGAGTCTAGATCGCCCTACGGCACCTCCCTAGTGACAGCCACAGTCACCGGCTGCGAGGCTTTCTTAGCTTTCTTCTGTTGGAGGGCCCCGATGGTCTCGGCGTCGGCCGCCTCATCTTCCTCATCGGCGTCATTCTGCCACCGCTTCCTTTGAAGAGCCGCCCATGTAGCACCAGTGGCAACAAGCCTCGATTTTGTCTGCGGTTCCAACCCCGCAATGGAAACTAGTTCCTTTGAGGGCACCACCCTCTTCTTTTGGGGCCTACACTGACCGGCGGGCGCTTTCTCCGTCTGCTGCACAAGGGCTACGGGGACCTTGCTCCATCCAGCAGCCCCTTGCCCGTCATCACCGTCGACCGCCCCACGGTCTGGCCAGCTGTAGCAAGGTGTGAGTAATGCGGCAACGGCATCACAAACTCAGTCTCCGCTTGGCTCAACTCCAGCGTCTGCAGATCAACTACGGTGTACTGGGCAGCGGCTTGGCGACATACATGCCCTCCAGGAAATTCTCTCATACATGCAGACCTTTTGGAGAAAATTTGAGCTTTTGTGTCATAGGTAACTGACGAATTTGTTCAATGCATGTCTTCGAAGGATTTGTGAGTCCTTAATTCACTGATTTCATTTTGTTTCTTATTTTGCTTCCAAGGATTTGTGTTTCATCTACCGAAACTTTGTGGGTTGCATTCGACCTTTCTGGGCATTCATTTTCAGAGCTTTCTGGGCATTCTCCATATCTGGTTTATACTCTCTCGATTCTTCTCATTGTTTGTGATTAATTTTGTTGAGTTATAGGTTTTGGGTTTTGTAGAGGCGACTTCGAACTCTGTTATCTAGTCATGAAGGTTTCTGTAGCTTGGAAGTTTTATGGTTGGGCCAAAAAGTGAAAACAGTAACTACTTCTGCTTGTTACTTCATTTTAATTCATTCATGCTTTCTAATGTTGCAACTGTTTTTGTGTGTGTGTGTGTGTGTATCTTTTTACGCCTTTGCAGCTATTGATGGTGTTATGGTGTCATTATTTATAATGATAGTTTCTTTATGTTTCTCTAATCACAGGGTTATTATTTTAATTTTTCCAAAGTTAGCTTTTGGTTGCTTAGAAATCTGGATCCGGATTCTCTGCTATAACGTTATATTTGCTAGAATCTGCTTGGACTTCACTATGATGTTGCCATGTCATAAACTGGCAATCCAACAGTTTAAAGTAAAAATTCTTAACCAAAAACTTCTCTGATAAAGTTTCTTATCATTTTTGCATCACTGATCAAGGTGTCAACAAGTTTTTCATAAACTTTCTTTTGCACAGATTGTGGAAACCTCAGAGTTGTAAATGAAACGATCATATGCCTCGCCAAAACTATCTTTATGAAAAAGCATAATGATCTGAATGTTTTTATATATATAGGAAGAACAATAGGAAAGAACAGGACCCATATATATATATTATATATATATTATATATATATTTATATATATTTTTCATTGTGTTTCATTGAACAAAGTAAGTTAGTTCAAGAACTAATGTCTCTGATTTAGAATCCAAAACCGCCAATTCTCTCTGATTGCTGGAACTCATTTTACGGAGGTATGTCATTTTGTGGGAAGCAGAAAATGTTTGATCAGTGTAGAGTTGATAGAATTTTGGTGTTTACATACTAGGAACTGTTGTTGAGCTTTACCACAGCAACACATTAGAAGTTTGAAGGTGTTTTCTGAATTATTTTGATTACAAACTAGTGGTGGTTTTTGTTCATTTTGTTTAATCAGTGGGTTTCCAGGTGAAATTTTTTTTCTAGTTCTGTGTGGACTTTAAACTTGTTTACTAGTTGCTTTCTTTGCTGCTCTTTGTTTAGTAAGATTTTCCTGCTAATTCTTGTATCATACATTCTTTTTCTATGTTGCGTTATGGTCCTGAGCGAGCAGGCTCCCAATGGAAGCCTCAGCCGCCAAGATATAAAGTTTGAGCGGAAAACGAGGTCTGGGAGGAACGAGTACTAGTGGACTCGCGAGATAGGCCTTGATTTTATCAAAGGCCTCTTGGTGCTTAGGTTCCCAGACGAACTCACTTTGCCCTTGCAGCTTCAGCAACGGGGAGAAAGACTAAATCTTGCCAGCGGAGTTAGAGATAAACCTCCGCAAGAAGTTGATCTTGCCTAGTAGCCTCTGTAACTCTTTTTTAGTTTGCGGGGGGAGACGCGTTGATGACCGTGTTCGCCTTATCTTTAAGTTCCTTAACGCCCCTTTGGTGGACGATGAAACCCAAAAAGTCACCAACCTGGACTCCAAACACGCACTTGCGAGGGTTCATCTTCAATTTGTGTAGCACATTCGCTCGAAAACCTTCCGGAGGTCCATGATGTGGTCCCCTCACTTTCTGGATTTAACGACCACTTCGTCTATGTAAACCTCCAAGATCTTTCCCAGTATGTCATGGAAGATTAGATTCATGGATATCTGATAGGTGGCCCTAGCATTCTTTATACCGAAGGGCATGACTACGTACTCAAAAACTCCCGCGAAGCCAGGATAGCGGAACACGGTTTTATGCCTATATTCCTTCACTACCGAAATTTAGTGATATCCTGCTGTCCCATCCATGAAGGACAAAAGCTCATGCCCTGCTACCGCGTCTACCAACATATCCGCCACCGGTATGGGATAGAAGTCTTTGGGGGTAGCAGTGTTAAGGTCTCTGTAGTCCACGCAGACCCTCATTTTGCCATTCTTTTTGCATACAGGCACTATGTTAGATAGCCACTGGTTATATTTGGCCACCCTGATGATGCCTAACTTGTGATCTTCTCAACTTCTTCTTTAACTAAGACTTGGGTCTCTGAGTTCATTCTCCGTGGTTCTTGCTTCATGGGCCTCTTATCAGGCAAAATTGGCAGTTGGTGGCAAACCAAGTTGGGTGATAGGCCCGGCATGTCTTCGTATTTTTCCGCGAAACAATCCTTGTAATCTAGAACAAGTCAATGAGCCTCTTTTTCTCGCTAGGCTCTAAGTATGAACTAATAGCCACTTCTATGGGCTTAGTAGTCGTTCCCAAATTGATCTTCTCGATAGTGTCCCTAACTTTTGGGGGAGTGTCATCTAACGCGGCTGGGGAGAGCAGAATATCCTCTTCTTCCTCCTCATGGTCATAGAATTCCTCGTTAACGCATTCCAGTGTCGCGACTCTATCGTAGGCCTTTCTCCACCAAGTATGAAGACAAACTATCGTACAAAGAGTGGAAGGCCTCTATTTTTTCCTTTGGAAGGTCGTAATCGATTAATTTCTGAAGCACAGCATGGCCAGGTCTTTCTAGGTCCTCTTTTACGAGCGTAAGCCCCTACTATGCCAGTTCAAAGGTCATCACCCCCGTGGGGGTGGCCTTTATTGTTAGTGTCACTGACCTGCAATGGAGTGATGGGCTCCAAGTAGTACCTGGTATCTACATAATTTGCGAAAATAAGGAAAGGTTGAGGATCTGCTTTAATCACTTCTGCCTTGTCCGTAACCCTGTTCCACATAATTAGCTCCTGGTGGAGAGTCGAAGGAACACAATAGCTCCGATGAATCCAGTCTCTGCCCAGAATGGCGCTATAGTCTGCGTAACAATCTATTACGAAGAAAGCGTACACGCCTTCAGCGGGGCCAACCTTGATTTGCAGGAAAAGTAGGCCCAAAGTCTTAGTCACGGTCCCTGCAAAGTTCTTAAGTGTGAGGGAGGTGGACTGGATCTTCTCTTTCTTAATCCCTAGAAGATGCATGGTTCTTACAGTGATCACATTTACAACCGCCTCGGTATAAACCATAATCTTGCTGACCTTGACAACATTAATCTCCGCTGTGATGTACTAAGGTCTCATGTGTTGCACCATAGTGGGTGTTGGCCTTGTGAAACTCATGAAGAAGCCTCAACTGTTAGCATCTTCAGTTTCTAGGAACACTGATTCTCCCACCAAAGCTGTGGTTGTTGAAGTGATTTGCAATAGCTGCTCGCTGGTTTCTTCAACTTCTACACATTCTTATGCAGCGACCGGTAGGGCGTACTTGGCGGGTAACACATATACCATGTTACAGGTGGTGTCCACCACTTCTGTCTCGTCCATGTCATCATCGAGGTTGAGCTTGGATTCGTCGGCGAGGATTTCTGTGTTGAACTGCTTAGCGATGAACGCGACCAATGACACTTCTGCAGGGACCATCTCCTTATCCTGTTTCTATTCCTATAGCACGGGAGCTTGCCTCAGTGGGTCCTGCTTCTGCTCCGCTGTTGGAGCATCTTCTGAAGCCGCGACCACTATGTTATGAACCTTCTTAGGTTTCCACTAAGGCCTCAGTCTCTTAAAAACTGAGGGTTTCACTTCAGGCTCTTCGCTAAACAACCTACGTCGGACACTTGGTCTCCTGGTTGTTGAACTTTTCTTCCTGGCTGGTGGAGGAGTCCTCTCATTGGTAATCTTACAGAAAACACTAGACTTAGGTACCCCAAGCACTGAGCTTGCTTGTTTCTAAAAACTGCGGGGAGCCACTAAAGGCTTAGCGGCTAGCACCTTCAACTTTCTCTTATAATGCTCAGGACACTTAACCAATTGCGAAGGTTTAATCAGGCCTTGATCCAAAGCCTCTAATGTTCAGTTGGCTTTTCCAACCTGTGCACTGTAGCTTTCTCTTCTTGGAGGGGCTGATCTCCAGAGTCTTCCCCTTTTCCCTAGTGTACTACTTGCTTTCCTTGATGGCGGATGTTGAAGAAGGTAGGATGTATGGCTTTGTTAGGATATCTCTGCGTCCGCTTTTTCCCTTCTCATCTTGTTTCTTTTCATCTGTGGCAGCTTTTAATCTCCTGAACAAGTTGGACTCTTTTGGGGATGGCGGTGACTCTGGTCTATCTTTTCCTCTAGGGCTGGAAGGCTAGAAATTTCATGGGAGAAGTCCACTTGATTGGTGGGAATGAGCCAAAGCGGATTGTGTTGAGACTAATTTCTACTACGCTTTTAGTACATTTCTCTCTACATTTTGCTTAGTTATTCTCTTAACAATGTCATTTCAAACTTGATTTGTGTTTTTAGGTAGTTTTGAGTATGGAAATGGAAGGCAAGGAGTTTTTTTTGCAAAAATGATCAGAAATGGAGAAATGAAGTTTTCCAATTTCTACAAGGAAAAGGAATCCCAGTTGAAGTAGGAATCTTAATGCAACTAGGAGTGAGCTCGGAAAAATAATGTTCAGAAATGAGAAATGACAGAGTCCCAGTTGGACTGAGAAACCTGATGACACTAGGAGTCCTGATGCTGCTAGACGTCTTGATGAGACTAAGAGATGCTGTGTCTTAAAGATGACTCAAGATTGTTCTAGAATATTGGAGGAATTTCGGCAATATAAAGATTAATTTCGAATTGGCCTGTTTTAGGAGAGTTTGGCCCGAAGTTTGAAGCATGTGACTTGCACATGAGTATTTAGATCCTTCTTGACGTCTTAGAGGAGTCATTGGCCCATTCTACATGCTTAATGCCATGAGAATTACAAGGAAATACTAAAAGATTTTTGGCAAAATATATATGGGATATTCTTGGATTTTCTTGGGATTTTATGAGAGAAAATAGAGGAATAAGTATTGAATTATGACTCTACATACAAGGAGGCCGAAATAGAGTCGAAGTACATGGAAGAATTCGGCAAGAGACTAAGGTGACTTGTTCTCTACTTCTCATGGAATATTTTCATTGGTTGAATGATTTCACAAGTAGATTTCGACATAGATTCTCTAGCCCCTGCCGTTCACTATATAAAGGAGGTTTGTGAAGCTCTTCCACACACCACAAAATTCAGAATCAAAAGCCACAAACACTTCCCTTTCTCTTCCAAGTTTCGGGAACTTCAAAGAATTCAAAGTTCAAGACCGTGAAGCATCCATTAATCCATTCAAGCATCCTTGCCGTAACTCTCATTCATTCCACCACCTTTTAAAGCTTCTTGCGTTCTTGAAGATCAAAAAGTGTAAACATGGAACCTTATTTTTGTTTTCGGTTTTTGATTGTAAAACAATTTCGGTTTTTCTCTGAATTGCGATTTTGTTTTCTATTTTGGTTTTATGACTTGTAATTTATATGGTGGATGAAAGATTGATTTTAGATATGTAGTTTTCAAATACTATGAAGCATGTTATAGGTTTTAGGTTTTCAAGTTGATAAATTGCGATTTCTATATGTTCTTGCATGATTGTTAATTTCGAGCTTCAATCCCAATGTTTATGTGTTAATTGATCTTTGGATGCATACTTAGGTTGATGAACATGTAATTGAATCCATAATAAGGTGCTAGCGTTCTAGGCTTTGATAAATTTCGGTGGAAAACCTATAAATACATAGGTGCCCTTAAAAGGTTTAGGCTAATAAACAAAAGAGACTTCACCTATTCCAATCAACATCAACTCATAATCAAACGTAAACTCAAACTAATTACCATCAATCAAAAATCTCGAAAACAAATTTAATTACATCTAAATTTGTTCCATTCATAAACTCTACTTGATTCTTTGTTTTGATGTGTCACATGTATATAAATACTTAGTTGTTAAATTAGAAAATATAAATCCTAAATCCCCTTACTTGTATTTTCGTGTACTAAGATAAGAAATATTCTTTAATTTGTTTTGCTAACGTTTTATTTTTTCAAGAATTAATTAGGCCCTAATCCCCGGTTGAGAACAATCCATACTTATTCTTACTACATTGATAGGGTTTTAAATTGATACACTAATTTGTGTAGGTCAATTTTTGGCTCTGTTGCCGGGGGATTTAATTATATTTATTTCTTGATAAATGGCATTGGAAATTGTTAATATGTAATTAAATTTGTTTTCGAGATTTTTGATTGATGGTAATTAGTTTGAGTTTACGTTTGATTATGAGTTGATGTTGATTGGAATAGGTGAAGTCTCTTTTGTTTATTAGCCTAAACCTTTTAAGGGCACCTAGTCCAGGTCCCTTAAAGTTGAGGGCAGCTTTTATTAACACTTGTTGAACTATCTTCACACTTGTGAAATTTCTTATCTTAGTAAGTATAGCATATGTGGAGTGGTGTCTAGAAAGGTGACAACGTCCATTGTTTCAGTGGTCTCGAGAGTAGTCTGGCCCAACTGAACACGGGTTGTATCGATCTGCTAATATCATTATCGGTCTCAATTATCTACAAAACAGACAAAGGTCAGAGGAAACTGGGTGTGCCGGCCTTCAACGCTCCGATGTCTAAGTCAGTATCGAGTTAGATAATGATAATGGAAAGCGATAGTAAAAAGTTACCTCTTATGGTTGTTGGAGATGTCCTTAATGTAGCAGGTTTGTGGGAGCCTGGACCCGTTTCTTTCTGTGTGGGACGCTTGGGACCCCGATATAGCCCGAGGGGTATCAAAACCCCCTACGTTGAGAGCTTATCTCGCTGGTGTATAGGCGATACGAGTCTTGTGCTTCTGATACTTGTGCCTAGGAGGTATGTGTATACCAATAAGTGCCATAAGTCCCCGGTCAAGAGTTCTCTTGGGTGGGGAGTTTGTCGTTGGTAAAAGTATCGGAAGTTCAAGGCGAGTTTATGCCACGTGCTTCCGTACAACCATTGCCCCCCCAGTCCCCCAAGTCCCCACCTAGGAGGAGTCTTGGCTGGGATGAGTGAGTTTTATTGGCTTTTGACATGGTGTCATTATCGCGAATCGGTGGTGGGGTTGCATGCGTCTTTTAGCGCATGGGCTATTCCCTGGTGACACGTGTGGTAAGCTTATTTGCTTTCGTGTGTGGGAAGGCCGGTGTACTGGGATCCGTAATGTGTAATAATGGCAGAGTGGTGAGTAGCCGAGGCGACGGCGTACAACCTCTGTAACGCTCAGGGATGTAGAACACGTGGTGAGATCTTGGGTGGTTGTCCTTGCACGTCCAACGGTCCTGGTGTTCTCGAGTTCCTTATATAAGGACAGAGGAGAGAGATGGATATGGTTAGTATTTCAGCCTTCGTATTGGAGGTTGAGAGAAGGACTAGGTGAGATTGGAGTCGTAGTTGTGTGGAGAGCTGTTATCTAGACGTGGAGTGGTCGCCGCCATTTCTGTGTTTCGATAGGAGAAGTGAACAAGTACGCCATCTCTTGACCTTCTTGGTTTATCTGGGGCTATTGGTGTGCGTCGCTTGTGGGGGGTCGTGCTGCGGGAGAGTGATTTGCTTGTGGGTTTTCGGTTGCATTAGGTCCGGTGAGATTTTAGGGTTTTGAGCCTTGGGTCGAACTGAATCTCATTTGGTTGCTCCGGATAGGGTTCAGGGATTTGAATTTTTACGGGGGAGTTTTTTAGGAAGGCGATATCGAAGGAGATAACTGGTCAAGGATTTGAATCGCTCGAAGTATGGCGCGTGAGAATCGCGGTCATGGTGGGTGAGAAGGTTGCTCTCGTAGAGGCGAAGGGACTTCCCGTGGTGGTGTCGGCGCTTCTCGTGGAGAGGGGGACGGTGTCTCTTGTAGTCGCGGTGGAGGTGGTAGTGGGGTTTTTCGCGACAGTATCGCGGGGAGGTCCCGAGGGAGTGGCGAAGGTTCATCTTGCGGAGCGCTAGTTAGGGTTGAGCGACCCGTGGTGTCCAATGTTTCTGATGCGGAAGGGGTCGAGGTGTTGGAGATCCCACTGACTCCCCGTGGGCGATTGCTTCTTGGAGAGATCCCATTGATCAGCCAGGTTTGAGTATGACGGAGGAGCAGATCGCCGAACTGAGGGCCACCTGGGCGATTCCAGACAACATCTTGTTGCGTCCGTTGAGGGAAGGTGAAACCTTTAGTCACCCCCAAATGGGGTGGGCGTGCTTTTACAAGTACAAGCTTAGGTGTGGGTTGACGTTCCCGTTGCCTGAGGAATTACAGTATTTGTTGTCTTGTCTGAATATAGCGGTAGGACAACTATCGTCCAATGCGTTGAGACAAATAATGGGTGTATTGCTGCAATGGAAGTTGAGCAAGCTGTTGTGTCCTAGTATCAGCGAGTTCAATTCCTTGTTCAAAATGTTATACTTGACCAAAGAAGGCGATAACGGGTATGTGAATTTCAGGGCTCGCGGCAGCGCCGTTATCGAGGACTTGCAATCGAATATATATTCATGTTGATAGGGACGGCCATGCCTAGTAGGCGGCCAGTGGCAGAATCCGGATATGGTGCACCGGGCTCCGAGCCGGTTCTAACCCATCTGTGAGTATCGTGATTGTCTTTTTGGTGGGTTTTCTTGCCTTTGGTGTATACCAATAGCATTTTTGTGCATCGTAGTGAGACAGGAGGTGAAGTTGACCGTGCTGGAGTGGAAGAGTGTGGCGAGGGTGATGGGTGCGTTTCTGAGGGGGGCGAGGGGGTTCTATCGTTTGTGTATGCTTCCGATCTATGAGAGATTTGAGTTGGGGAGGTTTCCGGGTAAGGGGTTCTCCTTTTTCTTGGTGTGTTGTATATGTTGTGGGGTATCCCTACTGACATTGTTTGTTTGTTGCGCAACCGATATGACAACTGAGGCCCCGAGCAAGAGCGACGCTCCATATGCTGATATTGATCCTGACATCATTATCCAAGGGTTGTAGCGAGAATCGAAGATGGCTAGGCAAATTGATGTAGACCTCCCTGATAAGGTGCGTGTGACCGATCACTGGGTGAGTATGTCGCTACCCGATGAGATGTATCTGAGGTTCCCTGATGCCGTCCTAGAGTATCTCAATTAGCTGGTCGAGGAGGAGGCTGGGACAGAAGGGCAAGAAGTTCCCGTTGCTCGGGAGCTGGCACGGGGTGGTCAGGATCAGCCCATGCAGGTAGGCGAGGTGGGTGAGCTTCCCCAAGTGTGCGCTGGTGAGCATCAGTCCCCCGAGACTCGGGAAATAGAGAGGCAGTCCCCCTAGGTTTCCGCATGAGGGAAGGGTCTTGGTGATGGGGCTCGGGCCTTGGAGCCCACGGTGGAGGTAGAGATCTCCGTGGAGAAGCTGCTAGAAGAGGTGGAGCGGTGTCAGAGCGATACTAGTGATCATTCTCGCCTGGTGCAGGATGTGGTTATGGAACAAATGGAGACATCTTTTGGTGAGGAGGTGGGTAACCCTGTCTCATGGGAAGTCATCACTGTGGATAGTGGGCAGTCGAGGTGACCAGCCAAGCCGTTGGAGAGACAGGGCTGACAATCGAGGTGCCTGAAGTACAGCCCGAGTCTGGAGAAGGTATAATCGAAGTTGCCCAAGTTGCCGAGATGGGACCCTAGGATTGCGAGTTGGATGGAGTCCGAGTATCGAACACCTGTGCTTGTAGGATGGGGTTGGGTCAAGAAAGAGGACGACATCTCAACTTCGCCTCGGGAGTCCCCCAGTTGGTATCACCATCAACACTTGTGGCAGTAAGAGACCTTCGGTGGATAATGTGTCGTGCTCGAGATCTGGGAGTGGCGGTTCGCAGGGTTCAAGTGATGAGGTTGCCGGGGGTCTCGCGTGTACCCTGGGCGAGATTGGAATTACCGATGGCGCCATCCTTCATATGGACGCTGACTTGCGGAACTGTCATCGCGACCGCAGTCGTGTGAATGCCAAGGATCCGCTTCTTGGATGTCAGGAGGCTCAGGAAAGATTGATGAGGGTACGTGTCGTTATGGTTTACTTATTTTTGTTGCGTTCATGTAAAGATGTTGACAATGGTATAATGCAGGCTGTGAACTTGAATTACCATGCCTTGGGCTAGTTGGTGGCTCATTTTGATTGGGAGATAGCGCGGCTACAAGGGGAGCTGGAGGCCAAGAGGAATCGGGCGGGCGAGCATCAGAATGCAGTGGACCAAGGCCGGGTGGAGCATGAGGATATTAGGCGAGTCATTGATGAAGGGATCGCGAGGAGGATGGAGCTGGAGCGAGCGCTGGTCATAGAGGAGGCCCGTCGTCAAAAGGCTGAGGGTGCTATCGCTCCGCTAAGGGAGGTAAACCAGGATTTAACTGGGAAGCTGCAGTGGGCGGAGGATGTCCTAAGGTTGGTAGAGCAAGTTAGGGCTTAGGTGGCCTAGGAACGTCTGCAAGATTTGGAAAGGCAGGTCCGAGAATGCGATGTAAAGTTTGAGCTTCGTGCTGCTGCCTTGGAGAGTTTGGCTCCCTATTCGGACGGCGTGGTGGATCTGGAGGGGCAGGTTAGGAATCTGCAGAGGGAGGTGGACCGTTTACTGGATGTGGAGTTGGAGGCAGGCGAGAGGGAGGCAGAGATGGAGCGGCTGAGGAAGGAGCTAGCCGAGGAGCGGGAACGATCAAGTGACTTAGCAGAAGAATGACTCTGCTTGCGCGCTGCTGCAGAGACGCATCGGGATAAGCTCGCCATGGCTTGACGGGATGGTGCTGATAAGGCGGTGGATCTCTATCTCCAGACAGATCATTTAAGAGAGAAGATGAACAAAGCCTTCTAGGATGGGGCCTTGTACTCGATTCGAGATGGTATAGCTGCCGGTTGGGTTGATCAGGAGAACATGGTGCGAGATATGCAGGCCAAGAAAGCGGCGAGATCGCAAGCCAGCACGGCAAGTGGTGGTTGAGGTCTAGGGATTGTGATCCGGGAGCAGGTTGTGACAGAGCCTGTATCGGGCCAAGCTGGAGATTGCTATACGGGTGGTGCTACTAGCGACCAGGGGGCCGGTGGTTAGGTAGAGGTGCAAGGCGAGAATGTTGAGGGGCGAGACGTGGCGAATGAGCAAGATCAAGTAGAGCAGACACGTAGTGCGGAGGGCAAGACTTAACTTTGTATCGTGTAGTTCTGTGATAGATATAAGTTTTCCCTCTTCTGTAAATGTTTTGGATTTTGTTGAGACAATTGACCGAGTGGTTTGACTTTTGAGGTGTCCACTTGGTATTGGAACATGTGGAGTGTATGGGGAATTGATGTTGTTGGGCGATAGTCCCCCGTGCATTGAATATATTTATTACTTTGTCGATTGGTTGCCTTGTCATTAATGCAGGTCATTAAGGCGATGCGACGATTGGTCATCAGGAGTCAGTTGGTGGTGATAGCATCCCCTATAAATAGGCAGGGGTAAGGAAGTGTGTTGATCATATTTTCAACATGACGTTTTCTTTGTTTTTTATTATGCTCTTGCTTCTCAAATCTTCTCCTCATGAGGCAAAATGCATTTCCAGATTTTTGGGCTTTATAGCTTAATCTCACCTTGGGTTGTGGGCTTTATAGCCTAATCTCATAAGGACTTGGCTTCACCACCTGCTTGGGGATTGAGCAATCTGTGCTCCTGCGAAACTGAAAAACCGTCTGAGTGAGAAGCCCAAGGACCAAGATCACTTGGGGGGGGGGGGCGGGCTACAAGGATGGAGATCGGGTGGCGATATGGCAGAGAGTGGTGCTGCGCAATTGCCCCTAGGCTTTCCCACCATTGCCCGGCCACCCTATCAATCCTCCAATTCAGTGATCTTCCGGAGCTCCTCAAGTTCCAAAGAATCAGACTTGATCGGAGCCAGCTCTTATCGGACTAGGGAGGACATGCGGGGACAGTTGCATGTCTCTCGTTTGTAGTAATCATGTTATTGTGTATTGCACTTGTGCGAAGTAGCAATTGATGTATCATTATTGGCCACAAAGCCCTTTGTAATGAATTTGCTTTTGGAGCATGTATCGCTATTCAGTATTCTATCGCCTTTATTTCTGAACTTTGCATTGTGTATCCCGTATGCTCGTGGTGGAGCGAACGTAGGCGCCATTCTTGGTTGCGTAATCGGCGCTGGAGGCGAGAGTGAGTGGCAAGGCAATACATAATGTAACCTCGGTTGATGTGGTGTCACTTTGGCCTTGGCCACTGTTGCCTCATATCATGTGCCCTTGCCATGTTAAGGGTCTTGTGAATCGCGATGTGTCGTGATGTATCACCTATTTTTCAATTAGCTGATTCATTGTGAAATATATCGTTGCGTTTATGCAGTCGTTCGTTGGCGTATCGTATAGCATTGATTCATTCATTCATTGGCGTATCACACGACATTCGTTCTGTGGATTGCCACTGGCATCGCAAGGGTTCGCAAGAGACAACATCTCGATGTGTCAGCGAGACCGGTCGTGGGCGATATCATGTGCATTCGTTGGCGTATCACGTAGCATTCGTCCATTCCTTCGTTTATTATATCGCGCACTGCAACGCAGGGGTTCGCGAGGGACAGCACTTCGCTGTGTCAGCGAGACCTGCCGTGGGCGATATCACGTTACTCATTTTTTCATTGTATCGCGTCCAGCAGCGCGAGGGTTCACAAGGGACAGCACTTTGCTGTGTCAGTGAGACCGGCCTAGGGCGACATCGTATTACTCATTCATTCGTTCAGACGGTGGTGTATCGCGTAACATTAACTTTCATTTAGGCGTTGGCTTATCGCGTAACATTAACATTCATTCAGACGTTGGCGTATCGCGTAACATTAACTTGATGTATCGTGTTCATTCATTGGATCGCACCTGGCAACACATGGGCTCGCGAGGGGCAGCATCTTGCTGTGTCAGCGAGGCCGGCCGTGGGCGATATCGCATTAACATTCATTCATTCATTGACGTATCTAGTAAAAATAAGTCAGACGTTGGCGTATTGTGTAACATTCATTTATACATTCATTGGATCGCGCCTGGCAACATAAGGGTTTGCGAGGGACAGCATCTTGCTGTGTCAGCGAGACCGGCCGTGGGCGATATCGCATTAACATTCATTTGTTGGCGTATCACGTAACATTCATTTATACATTCATTGGATTACTCCTGGCAACACAAGGGTTCGCGAGGGACAACATCTTGCTGTGTGAGCGAGACCCGCCGTGGGTGATATCGCATTAACATTCATTCGTTCGATTGGTGGCATATCGCGCAGGCAGTGAGTTGAGATTACTATACAGCGTGCCCTTGCCTGGTGTTATGGTGTCCATCGGAAGGCCTATGGCGACAATAGTGAGAAAAACATGACCAATCATAGGTCGACAGGTGATGAGTGCTAACATTTGGTTATTACGTTAAGCGAGTGTGGCGATGGGGAGCGTTGTGTTCATTGTGAGTGCATTCGAGATATATGTAATATCATATCATAGATTACTGTCCGTTAAGCAGGTGTGGCGATGGGGAGCGTTGTGTTCATTGCGAGTGCATTCGAGATATATGTAATATCATATCATAGATTATAGCGCGGAGGTAGGTGATAAATACACTACAAGGAGAGGTAAAAGAATTCGAAGACAATAAATGCTTAAAAGCATGGGGGTTGCGACAGTGCTACGGAGGCGAGCCTGGAACCCTTGCTCTACTTGGGTTAGTATCGGAGATGCTAGGCATTCCATGGGTGAGGGAGGGTGACGTCGTCTATACCCTTTTGGTAAAAGGTGGTAGGTCCGACGATTTTGTACGGCCCTTCCCAAGTGGCCTTAAGCCCCGTTAGGGTTGGCATCTTTTCCTTCATCACTCAGTCCCCGACAAAAAGGAGGCGAGGTAGGACCCTGGCTTTGTAGTAGCAAGCGACAAGTTGTTTGTTGTTGATATTTCTGAGGTGGGCGCGCACGCGTCGCTCTTCCAAGAGGTCCGAGTCAAGGTTCAACCCTCTGAGTTGGTGAGCGGGTCGAAGCATGCCACTCTCTCGCTGCGCACTTCCTGCTCAATGAGGATCACGGCCTCGGTGCCGAAAGATAAGCAGAAAGGGGACTCGCCATTCGTTTTGGTCGAGGTTGTTCTTATCGCATAGAGCACCTCGGGCAGTTTTTCGGCCCACAAGCCCTTGGCATCGTCGAGCCTCTTTTTCAAGTTCTGCTTGATTATCTTATTGACAGCTTCGATCTGGCCGTTTGTCTGTGGGTGAGCGGGGGAGGCATATCGGATCTGTGTGCCTTTCTGGCCAACTAATTCCTTAAGAGTATCGTTGTCGAACTGGGCACCGTTGTCGATGATAATGGTCTCGAGGATTCTGAAGCGGTAGTAAATGTTTTTCCACAAGAAGTTAATAACCTTTGCAACATTGATTGTGGCCAGGGCCTCGGCCTCGACCCTTTTGGTGTTGTAGTCTACGGCGACGATGGCAAACTTGAGTTGCCCTGGGGCCTTTGGAAACTTGCTGATAAAGTTGAGGCCCCACTGGTAATATGCCCAAGGGGCGATGATGATCGAGAGTGGTACTGATGGTGCAAGGAGGGAGTTGATGAATTGGTGGCATTTGAGGCAGGCGCTAGCGTTGCGCTTTGAGTCCTGTTCAATGGTGGGCCAGCAATACCCTGTATGCAAAGCCTTGAATGCCAGGTTCCTCGCTCCAGCATGATTGCCGCAGACTCCGCTGTGCGGTGATAGTAAGACTTGCTGTCCCTCCTCGACAGAGATGCACTTTAGCAGGGGGAAAGACCTGCCCTTCCTGTATAGTTTGCCATCCCGTACCGTGTATAGAGTGGCTTGTCTGCGGAGCCTGGTGGCGATAATATTGTCATGGGGCTCGACACCCTTAGAGAGGTAGTCAACGAATGGGTCCATCCATAAAGGTCGGCGCTCGCTCTCGGTCAGGAATATCTTCGAGAATGGCTTATCGATGCTTGGCTTGTCTAGGGTTTCCCATTTGAGGCTTCCCAAATCAGTGTCTGGGGGCGATGTTGCCAATTTCGCAAAGGCTTCTGCCTTGCTGTTCTGTACTCGAGGGATCAGGGCGATTGTATAGTTGGGGAGACATCGTTGGAGTAAAGTCTTGGTGAGAGCTTGGTAGTGGGATAGGTGCGGCTCCTTGGCATGGAAATCGCCGCCGACTTGCTTGACAACGAGTTAGGAATCACTAAAGATTGCCAGTCCCATGACACCTAATTCCTTGGCCAGTTGGATGCTGGCGATCAGTGCTTCGTACTCGGCTGCATTGTTTGAGGCTTTGAACTTGAATTGTAACGTGTACTCGTATGCGTTCCCCTCTGGGTCAGTCAAGACCACTCCGGCACCGCTGAGTTTATTGTTGGAGGACCCGTCCACATGGAGAGTCCAAGGGGCCTTGGTGTGGGGTTCTGAGACAGTCTCATCTGAGGGCACTGCATCTTCCAGGGGTATGAATTCGGCGATGAAGTCGGCAGCGGCTTGCCCCTTGATGGCCGTAAGTGGCATGTAATGAATGTCGAACTCACCGAGTTCGATGGACCATTTGACCAATCTTCCTGAAGATTCCGGCTTCTGAAGAACTTGCTTCAACGGTTGGTTAGTCAAGAAATGAATCGTGTGCGCTTTGAAATACTGTTGTAATCATCGTGGGGCCGTGAGGAGTGCGAGGGAAAAATTTTCGATATCTGAGTACCTGGACTTGGCATCGTTGAATCCCTTGCTGGTGTAGTAGACTGGTAGCTCATTGCTGTCCTCTCGTCTGACCAAGGCACCGCTGATCGCGGTGACTGACACAAAGAGGTAAATGTATAGGATCTCTCCGGGAATCGATTTCGAAAGGGTAGGCACTGACGCCAGGTAATCTCGAAGGCCCTGAAAAGCCTTGTCGTGCTCGGCGCTCCAATTGATCGTCTCGGTATGGTGAGTTTTAAGGAGCTTGAAGAATGGGGTGCATTTGTCTGTTAGACACGATATGAATTGGGTGAGAGCGACAACCTTCACAGTCAGGGACTAGACCTCATTCCTAATTTTTGGTGGTGCCATATCGAGAATTGCCTGTACCTTCTCGGGATTGGCCTCGATGCCCCTTTCGCTGACCATGAAGCCCAGGAACTTTCCTCCCAGTACACCAAACACGCATTTGTCCAGGTTGAGTCGCATGTCGTACTGGAGTAAGATGTCAAAGACGATACCCAGGTTTTTAATGTGATCTTCAATGGTAACGCTTTTGACGAGCATGTCGTCCACATATACCTCTATGATCTTACCGATGTGATCTACGAACATAGGGTTAACCAATCTCTAGTATGTGGCCCCGACGTTCTTTAGACCAAATGGCATTACCTTGTAACAATATAGAACCTTATCGGTGGTGAAGGATGTGTATTTCTGATCGGAGGGTTCCATGGACATTTGATTGTAGTCGGAGAAGGCGTCCATAAAACTGAGGAACTTGTGGCCTGCGGTGGAGTCGACTAACTGATCAATTCGTGGAAGGGGAAAGCTGTCCTTTGGGCAAGCCTTGTTCAAGTTGGTGTAGTCGACACACATGCGCCATTTTCCGTTGGGCTTCTTTACCATTACAACATGAGAGAGCCATGTCGGATAGGAAACTTCTCGGATAAACCCGATGTCTTAGAATTTCTTGACCTCTGCTTGGATTGCTTTGTATTTCTCTTCCATGAAGGCCCTCCGTTTTTGGCGGACTGGGACGACGTCTGGTGAGATGGTGAGTTTGTGGGTCAACAGCTCTAGCGAGATTCCTGGCATATCGGCGTATGACCACGCAAACACCTCCTATCAGGACTTGAGGAAGGCGATGAGCTCTGCCTGAAACTGTGGGTCCATCTTTGACCCGATCTTAACTTTTCTTTCTGGGTGTGCATATGAAATGGAGACTGATATAAGTTCTTCCAAAGCATCTGGTCTCGAGTGTTTGTGTTTGCGCTTATCGTCTTTCCTCTTGCTGCGTGTATCGCAGTCCTCTGAAGTGTCGGGATCTTCCCTTGGATCGTTGGGCTTATCAGATGGGGAGGGAAGGTTTGAGGTTAGAAATACCTCTCGCTTGCCGTGTCCCCTACCGACAGTCAAGGAATTGCACTGTCTTGCTAGCTCTTAGTCTCTTCTGATGGTGAGGATGCTACCTGAGGTGGGTATCTTCATCATTAGCATGTGTCCTGCCACAAAGCATTGAAATCCCCATATGGCGTCGCGCCCCAAGATGACGTTGCAGGAGGAGGGGCAGTCGACGATGATGAAATGTGCTATCATGGTGTCGATAGTGCTGCCACCGCCCAGCATGATCCGCAAGTTATCGGATCCCAAGGGTTGTGTGATTTCTCCTGCTAAGCTGATTAGGGGTTCGTGATCAGGAGTGAGTTTCTTCCTATCTCGGTTGAGGCCTTCATAGTAGCTGTAGAACATGACGCTGACCGCTGCGCCGCTATCGACCAAGACCCGGTGGCAGCGATAGTGGTCGATGACCATGGTGATTAGGAGTGGGTCGTTGTGGTGCTTCTGGATGGTGTCCTCGCTGCCATTGAAGGCTATCGAGTTCCATTTGACCTAGGGGGTGTGGCAGCCATGGCTGAGTCCCAGTATCTCTTGGCCCCGAGGGCATTGGCGCTTCTGGGCATGGTGGGTCTCGGACGTTCTCGGGGTGCCACCGTGTATCGTTAGGATTTAGCAGTAGACTTCGATGGCGTTAGCGCCCGTAGCAGGAGTGCGATATTGTGAAAGTTGGCCGCTCTGAATGAGGTGCTTGATGGCGTTTTTCAGTGCCCAACAGATATTGGTGGCCGGTTTCCTTGTGATAGGTGCAGTACTTACCATTATCTCGTGGTTTGGATTGGCCGGACTTACGCTTTGGTGGGCGCGAAATGATGTCCTAGTGATTGTTCCAGATGTCCTCATAAGAGGCAGTGAGTGTGGTATAAATCTCATATCGGGGTACCGTGAATCGCTGGTCATCCCGATGTCGGGTGCCGCAGTTTGGTGCATCGGGATGTCGACTGCTTGAGATGTATTTTGGCTTCTTGAGGCTCTTGCCGTATTGCTTGTCTCTCCTATTGCTGTAGCCTTGGCGCTCTCGTGGGGCTCTGTCTTTTGGCTGGGCAGGTTTGTCTCGGTTAATGTCTTTGTTCCTGGTATCGGGATTGTTCGCCTGGGGTGCGGTTACCGGGTGCGCATTGGTGTTGGTATCGCGGCCAAAGGTGTCGTACTCGGCCTGGGCAAAGGTTGTAGCGGCATCGAGGAGGTCATCATATGTGGCAGGGGGATTGGTGTTTGTACTTACATAGGCATTCACATGCATAATTAGCTATAATGAGCCACGCTCATGCTACCACTAGAGGTACCAACTCCCGCCAAAGGAGTGACCCATAGAAACACAGCCAAACAGGCTATCTCCTGAGCCCCGGCTTGCCTCCAGATAGTTGCAGATGCGCCGCCAGGCCAAGTTGGCATCAGTATCCTCAGAAGCTGGGGATTGAAGCGCATTAGTCCCACATCCAAAACATGGAGAAGATCAGTTCCCTCCTCACCTATAAAGGTTCTCTCTTCTCTCCTCATTGATTACGCAATTAATACTTACCTACTGTTACTTTGTCAACATAAATACATTGACTAACTTAGGCATAGGAGAAGAGAAGACCGCCCAGTGTGGTCTCCCTTTGATGCCCTCTGTATTTTACTTGACAGGTAGCCGGAACTCTGAGTATCATTGATAGCGGTCCGCCCATCGGACCAGCGTTAGTAAAGATTTATCTACCGCTGAACTTTAAACATTAACAGTGTTGATTTGCAACAAGAAGTATCCGGGTTGGAGTGCCTGCTTGAATGCCAACTCTACCAGGACCGGGTCGAGGGAGTGGCATTGAGTGGCCTGCTTCTGCCACAGGCGGAGAAAGTCTCGTAATCGCTCGTTCGGCCGCTGTTTAAGCCTGAATAGGTAGGGAGTTGTGCGATATCCACCGCCGCACAGGATGAATTGTCGCAGGAACTTATCTCCCAATTCTTGGAAACTATAAATGGAGTTGGTGAGTAGGTTGAGGAACCAACACAGGGCTTCATTCGTCAAAGTTTCCTCGAACGCATGGCAAGCCGTGGCGTCGATATATCGCGTGCCATGGAGTATGGATTGGAAGCCTTCCAGATGGTGGTATGGGTCTCGAGTCCCGTTATATTTCTTGATCTTGAGAGGCTTAGATTCGGGTGGCCGCTTCTTGGCCTGTATACGGGCAGTGAATGGTCCTGTCTTGCCCTGGAAATCGGCCATGATCGGTTGCCACCTGGCTCTGCTCTCTGCGTTCTCTACTCGTGCCTGCAAAGATGTGATGGCTTCACTCATTTGGAGCAATAGTTGAGTGTTGGGATTGGGTGGAGGTATGTTGGCGGTCGCAGTGGTGTTTGCACCCGAGGTCCCCGCCATATCGGCGGTCGGTTGGGGAATTGGTGCCGCACCGAGGTAGCTTGGAAGGAGTGGGGAATTCAGGTAGATCACCTATGGGTCCGTGCTGGTGTTGCAGTGTGTGGGGCCAGTGAGGCTTCCCAAAGTGAGATTTAGGGACTGAATGTGCCAGCGAGGCCGATTGAGGGGTCCGCGGTGAGGGCCGGTCCCGATGTGGGGACACCTCCAATGGTCGGTATCGGGGTCTCCTGCTGATGGGCCCTGTCCAAGACGTCGTCATGAGTGACTCGCCGCTGGAATGCTTCTCGTAGGGTGCGATTCTGGTTGGACATGTTTTCAACCTCCCGGCTGGCAGCCATGGCCGCTGCGCTCTCGGTCTTAACCTGTGCGCGTGTCTCCATGAGGTCGCACATTACTATCTATAGCGTCGTGGTTGGATCGGTGGTCACGACTGATCTCATCTCGCTGTTTCGGCTCTGGAACTCGAGAGTTCGCTAGACCTCACGGGACGATGTCTCGTGATGCGGATCATCGTTACTAGTAGCGGGATTGCTGGTAGCCATCGATGTGTTGTCCTGCCACAAGGAGCGATGGGAGTCCTTCTAACGCCAAATGTTTCAGTGGTCTCGAGAGCAGTCTGGCCCAACTGAACACGGGTTGTATCGGTCTGCTACTGTCGTTATCGGTCTCAATTATCTGCAAAACAGACAAAGGTCAGAGGGAAGACCGGGTGTGCCGGCCTTCAACACTCTGATGCCTAAGTCAGTATCAAGTTAGATAATGATAATGGAAAGCGATAGTAAACATTTACCTCTTAGGGTTGTTGGAGATGTCCTTAATGTAGTAGGTTTGCGGGAGCCTGGTCCCGTTTCTTTCGGTGTGGGACGCTTGGGATCCCGATATCGCCGGAGGGATATCAGAACCCCCTACGTTGGGAGCTTATCTAGCTGGTGTATAGGCGATACGAGTCTTGTGTTTCAGATACTTGTGCCTAGGAGGTATGTGTATACCAACATCCATAACAGGTTTTGAATTCAGAAGTGCATACAATTGGGCCTAAACCACTATGTGGGAGTAGCTCAAGCCAAAATGATTTATACCTCTTGTGTTCGTCCTCCCCCACCTGGCCATTTCAGTAAAGTTGCCCAAAAGATATGAAAGGAAGCTTGTGTCTAGATGACTATAGTTGGGCCGCACATTCGATCAATTGCAAGCTTGTGGTTGAATTTAAATTCTTATAAGTTGCTTGAGTTCATAAATCCACCCCTAAAATTGTAAAAACCCATTTTATACTTGCGCCATACTTGTAATTTTCGTTGTATACATATAAATATATGTGTAATTGTACGTTTGTAATGTTGTATGTGACGCTAACTTTGTATAAAATAATTAACTTGTATTTCTTTTATTGTATAGTTTACTAACTTATTTAATTTTTAATGTTGTTCAGGATTTCCATGAATGTCCGAGCCTTCTAAGATCCCTAGTGCACAAGAAATTGAAGAAAGACTAGCACGTTTGAAGAATCCTCCACAACTCGAATACATAACACCTTCTCCTTTGAAATTCAAGCCATACACATTTAACAATCAAGGGAAGATGATCTTACACTCTTCAGAGGAATCCAAATCACCTACACCAACTCCATCTCCACCATCACTTACGCCATCACCACTTGTATCATCCAACTCACCACCATCTTGGATCTCATCACCTCTTTCACCTTCACCAACATTCACGCCACCCCCTGAAGAAGAAGAAGAGCATGAAATGGCCGGTCTTAGAGGAAATAATGAGGCTAACTAGAGTATCAAGGACCTTTCTACGTCCACTGTTGAAGGAGGGCTTCCTCTTTCCATTGTTTTCCCAGCTGCTACAGAGGGCAAGTCTGCCAACTTTGAGATTAAGGGTGGACTTCTTCATCATGTACCTACATTTCATGGACTCTCCATGGAGGATCCTAACAAGCACTTGAAGGAGTTTCAGTTTGTAGTTGCAAGTATCACGCCACCTGAGGCAGATGAGAACAGTTTCAAGCTAAAGACATTCCCTTTTTCCTTAGCTGATAGAGCCAAAGATTGGTTGTATAAACTTCCAGATGGACATGTCACTTCTTGGGACGCCATGATGAGGGAATTTCTAGAAAAATTCTTCCCTGCTTCAAGAGTTATTGCTATGAGGAAGAAGATTACTGGGATTCAACAGGCTGAAGATGAGTCATATCCTGCGTACTACGAAATGGTCAAATCCCTTTTGGCGCAATGTCCCCAATACAAGTTTAAGGATGAAAGCCTCTTGCAATATTTTTATGAGGGTTTGCTCCCTCTTGAACGCCAAATGTTAGATGCTACTAGTGGAGGTACTTTTGTGGACAAGACTCTAGCTCAAGGGAAGAAATTTATTGCTAATAGGGTTGCCAATGCTCAACAATATGAGGGCATTAGGACTACAACTCGTCAAGTGAAGGAAGTGACTATGAATTCGGATTTGAATGCTAGACTGGATAAGCTTACTTCTCTTATGTCACAAGTGTAAACGCCAAAAGTCCAAGGAGTTTCTCAAGTTTGTGGGGTGTGCTCTACTCAAGGGCACATGACTGATCAATGTCCTCAATTGATAGAGAATGGTGGATGGGAAAGTGTGGACTACTTAGGGTTTCAGAACCAGCATCAAGGGTAAGCTCGTCCAAGGAATGACCCTTTCCCCAATACCTACAACCCAGGTTGGAGGGATCACCCTAACTTTAGGTGGAGGGATACTGACAATGTTGCTAATCAGAACACCTACAATAGAGGTCCTCAGGGAGGATTTTATCAGAGACCTCAAGCTCAAGGAACGTCCCCTAATTATGATAAGATTATTGAGACGCTTAATTCCTCAACTCAAGCTTTGATTCAAGGGCAACAAAACCATGGGAAGGATATAGCGGATTTGAAGAAGCAAATCGGACAAGTGGTGGACTTTATGACCAAGTTCCATGAACAAGGGAAGCTTCCAAGCAACACAGTTCCAAATCCAAAGGGAGGCTTTGAAAGCACCAACAATTCAGGGGAAAAAGGAAGACCACGTCTAGGCTAAGCAGACGTTAAAACCAAGCGCTACATGGGAGGCAACCCAAAGAAACTAGATTTGATCTCTCCATCTTTTTCTCTTTATTTTCGTTAGCTTTTATTGGAACAATTATTTGGTTAGTTATTTTTGCAATTTTCGTTGGTTAGTTTATTTTGTAATATTTGGTTATTCAATAAAGTGATTCTTCATTATTCCCTTATATACTTATTTTGTGCTTTGCGTGCTTTGAATTATTTTTACATTGAGGACAATGTATGATTTAAGTGTGGGGGGAAGGTTAACGTTAACTTTGTTGATTTTAGGTTTTGCTTGTTTTGTTTTTAGGTTAGTAAAAAAAATAAAAAAGGAAAATCCATAAAAATTTGAAAA